>PVLA01009304.1:0-25742 GCA_004027455.1 Hydrochoerus hydrochaeris | reverse complement strand
ATACAGGCAAATTACAAAGGCTATTCATGGAAATAATTAAGGAAAACTTCCCAAGCATGGGAAAAGAAAATGACATTCGGTTGTGTGAGGCATACCAAACTCCAGCCACCTACAAACAAAACAGCTACACCCAGACATATAATCAAGATACCAGAAATTCAATATAAAAACAGAATATTAATAGCCATCAGAGAAAAGAAACAGATTACCTATAAAGGTAAGGCCATCAGAATCATGGCTGACTTCTCAACACAGACCATCAGATCAAGAAGAGCTTGGAGTGAAGTCTTCCAAGTCCTGAAGGAAGGTGGCCTCTAGCCCAGATTGACGTACCCTGCAAAACTGTCACTAGAAATTAATGGAGAAACAAGATGCTTCCATGACAAAGAGGAACTGGGGGAGTTTGTGACCACCAATCCAACCCTACAGAGAATACTGAAGGACATTCTAGAGAGAGAAAAAAAAATACCAGGATTTTAGGAACAGTGGCAGAAAGGCCTCAATGAGTGGGGCAGACAGTAGAATGAAGGAGAATACTAAACAAAGGCAGAAAAGTAACATAGCAGAAATGAGGCAGAGAAGGATGGCTAGAATCTCTAACATAGATGGCCTTGATACACTATATTGTTAATAGTGCACCAGGATTTAAAACCCACATTACTCACACTACTCTGCTTAGATGTATTATATTCTGTTCCAGTCATTCTACCTGTACTAGATTTGAGGGCATAGACAGTAATCCTGAAAATAACAGGATATAGTATGGTAATCATCCTTAATTTCCTATTAACTTAATCTAAAGCACTGTAAAACCTACAGTTTTACCGTGACTGATCGTAATCGAATCTGATTTGTTGGATCACTGTTTTGTATTGATAGATTTTATTCAAAGCTGTTATGATTGATAGTATCAAGTCTGAGAGTATAGGCAACTGCACTTAAGATGACAAGATCCACTAGAATATCCACTCTGGTTTGATTATTACCTGCCTTTGAAGTTTTATACTGTCTACAATGTTTTATTTTGCTAATATTGTTATTTACTGCTATACTCAATTATACTGCTATATTCAATTATGCCTGATGATATAGACATTCTATTGAAGATAATAAGAAACAACACAATAATCATTGTAGATCACCTTGTACTGTGGTTTTATATGACTTTTTGGTTTCATGTTTTTATAGGAATTTGTTTTGTTTTGTCTTGCTAAGTTTTGCTTTTCCCTCTAATACAGAAAGGATAGAAATACATGTAGAGATTCATGCATGTGTAGCTGTTTACACTCTCACTGTTTGACTATCTACTTTGTATGCTTTAATTATGTAACTTGAACAACTATTTCTAAGAGGATAATATGTAATTTATTAACTAGTGATTTCTTGTTTATCTTTTTTTTGGAAGTCTGTATTATCTCTACCCTTTACATGCTTTGTTTCTCTTTAAATAAAATCTTTAAAAAAAAAAAGAAGAAGAAGAAGAACATATAAAGAGCTAAAAAAAAAAAAAATCAGATCTCCAAAATTTAAACACCCAATCCAAAATGGGCATCTGAACACATTTCTCAGATAAAATATATATATGAAAAAGTGTTCAACATCACTGATCATTTGAGAGATGTAAAGTAAAACAACACTGAGATGCCACCTCACCCCAGAAGAATGGCTACTATCAAGAAATCAAGAGCTGGGGTTCACACCTGTAATCTCAGCACTCAGAAGGCTGAGGCAGGAGGATAGTTGCGAGTTCGAGACCAGCCTGGGCTACAAAGTGAGCCCAAGGCCAGCCTGAACTGCATAGTGAGACCCTGTCTCATAAAGACAAAAAACAAAAAAAAGAAAGAAAAGAAAAGAAATTTGGGGTGTTTTTCTCTTTAAGATAAAAGAATTGTTAAAGTCAAGGTGGAAGGTAATAGTAATCTAAGGCAGATTGCGAAAGATTATGCAAACCCAAAAAAGGATGTATAATAAAAATACTAACGATTTACACACAGAAAACTACACAAAAAAAAGACTAGAAAATATAAAGGAGATAAAACAAAACTGTAGAATAACCCTATCAAGGCAATTTCAAATCAGTTCTTCTAAGGCAGAGGACATCCACTTTGGTTTTGTTTTCCTAATAAAGATTTACCAGTCGGTCCTGAAAAAAACAAAAGAAATTCCTTTCAGAATGCAGCACATGTAGAATGAAGCAAAGGGGGAAAAGTGTGGGGCCAGATTGACAGTCCCCCAGAAGCTGTCCAGGCCTAATCCTGACATCTGAGCCTGTGACTTTCCCTGGTGAATCTTGTCGATTTGACTGGATGAGGAGACTTCTGGGCTGGGTGCGTCATCAGCGAGTTAACCCACTGTTGAGTTTACTGTTGACTAAGCTCACTGGAGGAGGGAAGTTGGTCACTTCTTTGGGGACTATACTTGATCCCTGGTCTCTTCCTTTCAGCCTTTCTTCACTTATTTTCTGCTTCCTGGGCGCCATGATGGCTTCCTTCAGCCATCGCCTCCATCATGTTTCTGCCTGGGCACCAGATAACCATTGATTGAAACTGTGAGCCAAAAATAAAATTGCAGGTGTCAAGTACTTTTCCCCAGCAATAGAAAGCTAATGTACTCAGCAAAGGCGCCTTGTAGGAGGGGCGATTACCCAAATGGTCCCCGTGTGGTCACCAGGGTTCCTGGAAGCCAGGTGGGAGGGTCGGAACAAGAGAAGGGCAGGGCAGAGAGAAGCAGAGCAGTGTGCTCTGAGGACAGAAGATGGGAGGCCAGAGAGCTGGAAAAGGCAAGGGAGAGGGTCGTTCCCAAGGCCCGGCCACCACCAAGGATTAGAACCTCTGAACTGTAAAGGAAGAAGCTTGTTTAAACCGTCAAATCATGATGCTTTGTTGTGGCAATCACAGGAATCTAACAAATATGTAGAAATTTCAGTCAAACTGGAGTCCCCAAAGAAAATACATAAGGTACACAGTGCTAAAGGAAAAACATGTGTTCTCACAACGGAAAAATAAAGTCCCTTAGGGTGCAAGCATTGGCTTAATCCAGAGTAATGAAATTATAGCATCCAGGAGAAGGGGACACCCCTAAAACCCACAGGATGGGGGTGGGAGGCGAATCTTCTGCAAAAGAGTGAGGAAACTGTCTTCAGACTTAACGTCAACAAGAGGCTGAGGCCAAAGCTCTAACTGCAGGGCAAGAATCTTGAACCTACAGTTCCAAATCTAACTTCAGTCTTGTCTTAGTCACTTTTGTGGTTGCTGAGACAAAATATCTGCCATCCAAAGTTAAAGGAGAGAAGATTTATTTTGTTTACATTTCATAGAAACATTAATCCCTAATCTGCTGGCTCCAAGGCAGGTTGGCACCCAGCGGAGTGGCCACCATTCACGGTGGCAGAAGTCAGCAAAAGCAACAAGGGAGGGAGAAGACAAACCAGGCTACCCATCCTAGGGCTGATGTAGGACTCACACATTAATCCAGAATTATGCCGGGCCAATCAACGGACTGATTAGGAATCACACGCCCTTAATCCCAGCATAACCCACACTAGATTCAGCCACCTCTGAAAAAGCTCTGTGACCACGTGAGCTTTGGGGGAGCAGTTAGACACAAACCAGAGCATCTCTGCTCTAGAGGTGAGGATAAAATAAAGGCATTTTCAAGTATAAAAGAACTCAAAGGCGTTTATCACTCATAGATTCACAACAGAGGAATCGAATTTCTTTCCCTTGGTCTGGGGATTTAGCTCAAGTACTTGCCTGATAACCATGAGGTCGTGAGTTCGATTCCCAGTACCGAAAGAAACAAACAACTTTCCCTTTTCAAATCTGAGTCTAAAAATCCTCAAATATGTAGAAGAAGGTATAGAAAGCCCTTTCTGGTCTCCAACTTGGTCTGGAAAGTTTATATTTGTAATCTTACAGAAAAGTTACTAGAATTCTAGTGAGTGAATTCCAATCTACTGCTTCCAGTGCAAACCACGGTGAAAATAAAGACACTAAAATATATTTATAGTTATGAGGAGCTAAGGTGATCCTAAGCCCAGCCAAGATAGTGGTTCGCTGGAATAAAAGGCCTTGACCCAGGGCCCGACCCAGGTTCTATTAGCTCCTGAAGAAGGAAGTAACTTGAGATGAGTGTGGGGAAGTGAGTGAGAGCTATGAGCTGCCCTTGGTAGGTGACCTGAGATCAGCTCTGTGATATGCAGAACACCACTGAGGTAGCATCTAATGTTTTGGGGCCAGTGCTTCAGTTCTGATATGTAACCCTTCCTGCCCAGGGCAGTCGTGGCCTCTTATCCCACGGACAGCATGGAGCAGTGGCCCTTCATCCCAACTGGCTCAACCATGTATTTTGGGAGTCACGGGGCAGGGAAACAGCATCTGTCACCTGTAGCTTCAAAGTTTACACATCAGCACCTCAGCCAGCCCTATTTACATTGCTTGGAGCCGATAGGAGGACTAAAGACGTGGCCTAGCCAGCTCTGCACGTATCGGTCCATGGAGATAGGATTACCCAAAATGGAGATAATGGCTCCATATTCAAGGAGAGGGGATTGAGGGACCCTGACCCCTCCCTTCTCCTCAGCCGTGAGGTAGGCAGTTCTTTGGACCGGCCTTGAGACAGCTGGAGAGCATTCCCACGAGGGGGGCAGGTGCATGCTCCAGAGCTGTTTGGCCCTGTTAGCAATGGGCCAAAACCCTAAAAATCTGACCTTTGCCCCTACACACAGCTGGAAAGGCCATCATGACCTACTGTTTGTGGAGTGCCTTCCCTGAGTCACACCCAAGTAGCCGGGAGGAGGAAAGGAATCTGAGGAAGGAAGCATCTAGCATTGTCCACTTGCACTGTGGGAGGGGGTTGCTTCCCTAACAGGCTTCCCAGGCCGGGGGATTCTCCAAACACAGGAAGGGCTCCGATGCCAGCTTGCTGGAAAGACAAGATGTCCACCACATACTCCAATGGCTACATTCGTGTGAAGAATATACCGTGAGAGCCATTTACAAACCACAGCAGAGGTTAAAGGATGAACAGAGCAGCTGGTGGTCATCCTGATACCCGCAGTCTCCAGAGAGAATGCTGCTCCCTCCGTACTGACCCTCCCAGCCTCTCCCTCAGTTCTTTGGCTGGTGGCCGTTATGGATAAATGTGCACATCTATTTATACCACTTTCCTTAAAACAGTCTCAAGATTGCAACTCTTCAAAATTGCTTGTGGTTGGAAAGAACTGTGATTCACTGATAGGGACCAGAATTGTTTTGTCTTAGACTGGGTGACAGGACACTTTCCCACTTTGGACACTAGATGGCGGACTTGCGCCGTCCGCCACCAGGGTTAATCCTGGACTCTCGGCCACGTCTGTCCTATTGAACAGTGGACTCTGCTGCCCTTCTCATTCGCGGAAGAACGCAGATGGGGTGAGGCTGAGGTCCAAATTAAAGACCAAGCAACCTGGTTTCTTCAACTCAATTCTTTTATTAGCTGGTAGTTTTCTAAGTTTTTTCTTTCAAAATATGCTCAGCCCCCTCCCTAGTACAGTGTGAATGATCTCGGAATTGGGCATTATGTGGGTCTTTGCAGTAATCAATATCAGGGTGTCCTTGGGCACAACCTGCAGGACACATGTGCGTGCCCCAGCGCCAACAGTGACAAACCACCATAAACGTTGTTGACACCTTACTGTGCACCAGGCAGGTCAATGTTTTACAAATTGCCCTCTAACTCCACCCTGTCACACTGCCCCCACAGCCTTAGGGTTCAGTCTCTAAACCACAGAGCCTCCACCCCTGGCTGCGCCAATGAAACATTAGCCTTCCTAAACCCTGATCAGCATTCTGTGCCACACCTCTGGTCTCTCTATTTGTGGTTGTGATTAGCCAGGCATTACAAAATTGAGGACATTTTCTCATTCTGCTAAAACACGGGCACTCCCCCAATGGGCCACACCAACATCACCCAGGAACTTGTTACCAATGCACTATCTGTTGGCCTCAGCCCAGGCTCACTGAATCAGGATGGCCCAGTGGTCTGGGTTAGCAAAGCCTCCAGCAGTGAAGATGCACGCTCAGGATAGAGACCGCTTGCTGTAAAATACATTTGTTATAAAACCAAACCAGTCACTTCAGTTCAATAAACATTTACTCAGCATGGTTTTGGTACTTTAAAGTTCAGTTTACAGGAAACTCAGAAGAGAAGCAAAGGAAATAAACAGACATGGAATGCAGACTATGCAAGGAAACGTGGAAGGGAGGGATTCCCAACTCTGGTTACACAAAAGAAAAGAGCATGTAGCTTTCGGAGTGGGCATACAGGTTGTAATTTGGTAGGTTTTGTGGCTCTCTAGTGCTAAAAGCTGCCTTGCCATTAAGGAAGGGGCCCTGCCATGAGGGACGGCTCTGGGGCTTCACAGCCAGGCTTCAGTCCAGCTTCTGTGCTCATGTAGAACACAGTACTGTTTGTTAGGAAGGGCACATCCCTCATGAAGACCCCCAGCCTTTCCCTCCCTTGTGCTGACAGTTGGGTGTCTGTGAGCAGCTTGGCAGTTCTGTTCTCTGTTCACATACAGCAGATGTCTAGTGACCCCACAGGCATCAAATAAACCAGACCACTCCTTGGTGCCTTTCTGTTTTCCTACTTCATGTGCTGATTCTCGACACTGCGTACATTGGAATTACCCAGAGACTGTAAAAAAGTCTATCCACACGTTCATACTTCCATATATGTTAACGACACACACACCATACACAACTCTGCAATATTTGAGACTTACTAAAATCTATCTGAAATCCAAACTTAGTTGGCTCCACTGGGCTTCAGGAGAGAAAATAGTGTTGACTGGTGATCAGTGTAGACCCAGGCACAGGTGACTGCTCAGAGTGGGGAAAAAGGAAACCATCTACATCGTTGGTAGAAATGTAAACTAGGACAACCAATTAACCACTTCGGACATCAGTATGGTGATTCCTCAGAAGACTAAAAATAAAAATCCCACATGGCCTAGCAATACGTCACCTGGATATCTTCCAGAAAGAGCTGAAGACATTATAGCTCAGTGATATGTGCATATCCACATTTACAGCAACACAACTCACAACAACTAACTCATGGAAGCAGCCTATATACAGATAAATAGATAAAGAAAATGTGGTATACATACACAATGGAGTACTATTAAGCCATAAAGAAGAAAAATTGAGTCATTGGTAGGAAAAAGGATGGCTCTCGAGGCCATAATACTCAGTGAAATGTCACTCACAAAGGTCTGACCCCCATTTGCCTCCAGCTTCCCAAGGTCCTGGAGTGGTCGCTCCCAACCACCTGGGCTCAAAGAATAATCCCCGCCCAGCTCCCATGTCCTCTTGCTAACCATCCCACTCTACTGGCACCCAGCACACCTGTACACGGCTGTTTCACAACAAAGCCTCAGCCACTGCAGTGTCATGTGTTGCTCTTCAACCACTGTTGCTCAGCCATGCTGGCTTCCCTTGTCTCAGACCCCCTCTCGCCCCACCCCACGTAACCCTGTGCCACTGACCCTCCACAATGCCCAGTTCAGTGAACTCCTGGCACACTCTCCTTTGGATTTACTACTGGAGGTCCCCCTCAGAACCCTAAGTTCAGGCTAGTTGTGTTTTTATCGGGTCAACACTGTTCTATATTATATGGTTTCCCTTGTATGAGAGACCCAACACATAAATAATTTAAAGAACAAAATAAAAGAGCCATCCTAAGAAATAGGGCAGTAGACTCAGCAAAGATGGGAAAGGAATCTAGGAGAGGGGAAGGCGGGGGAAGCGTGGTGGAGTAAAAAGGATCAAGATGTGATATATATATATATATATATATATATATATATATATACACACACCTCAAGCTGAATGTAATCACTATGTATTGAAAACACATACAAGTAAAAATTAAAAACAAATAACTAAAAAGAAATACTTTGCATCAGGACAATAGAAAAGATATTTTGAGGGCATCTCAGGGATTGGCAAGATCTCACTGGCTCAAGAGTATAAAAAGGCAAATTGTTTTAAAAGACTTTGTTTTGAGAAGAGAGTCACAGGGTTCCCTTTCCTAGAACAGCTGCCTAGGGAACTTGTTCTCCAGGGTTTGTTTCACAGCCAGGCATTCAGAAACCTCTGCAGCCATGATCCAAGGAGGCTAACTACTGCTTGAGCAGGCATCAGACCTTGGTGTCATCCATCTGGTGCTAGTTTCTCAGATATGCAGAATGCAATAGTTATGGGGTCGTGGAAGCTTTCAGAACATTTCAGAAAATAACTGCCCAGGCCATCAGATATAATAAAATCAAATGAGATAAAACAGAATAAAAACCAACCAAACAAAACCATGAGAATGATACAGGATTTCAAAACAAGATAATAGGGAATAAACAACTGCTATCACCTTCAGAAGGAGATGCCTAATACCTTGCGGATTGTTATCCTCTTAATAGATGATTAGACTCCTGGCTTTAGACCTGCAAAGTCAGTAAAACACTGAACACTACATGCATGAAGTTGTATTTTACCTCATTAGCTATCATCACAGCCTGTGTTCCTCCAAATCAGCTGGTTGCTGTGGATACAAGTTATTCTTATCTTCCTGCCCACACACCAGAAGGGGCTGGCATCCGGCTCTCCCCGAGTCAGCCTGCACATGACACCAACTCACAGGTGGTCTTACTGACTTCTAGCTTCTTGTTGACTTCTTGTTCTCCTCCTTCCTTGAAGTTCTTATAGAATTTGGCAGCAAATTCATCGGGACCATGGCTTTTCTTAGTCAATAGATTTTTCTTAGTTGATAGCTTTTTGTTTTAAATTACTATTTCAATTTTATTGCCTGGTGTTGCATTATTCAGAGTTTTAAATCTTGGCTCATTTTTTGTTTTTTTAAATTCACTTTTGATAATTCATATGTATCTAGGATTCTGTGTATTTCTTCTGAATTCTCCAATTTATTGATATACAGGTTTGCAAAGTAGTTGCTGGATTTTTTTTCTCCAGCTCTAGCTTGCCATGAAGCAGTCACTCTTGGACTAAAACCTCACACTGTTTTTACAGTTTACAACAACTGTGGGTTTTCTTGGGGCTATCACTGCTAAATAATCTATTATTTCTCCTTGTGCTACAGTAAGCAGAAACACCAAACAACACTCAGGATTTGGAGGCAGATTTATTTATGTCAATGGGCATTCCCAAAATATCAGGCTTTAGTCCAAAAGTTGCTCAAGGAAGGAAGTATTTATGTGATTGCAAAGGGGAATGACAGAGGTGGAGTACTGGGCTGTCTATGATTGGTTCTTTCTTTTTTTTGTACTGGGGATCAAATTCGCAACCTTGTGCTTGCCAGGCAGGAATTAATGCTGCTGAGCTAAATCACCAGCCCTGGTTCTTACAGTATGCATCATAGTGACCAGCTAGGCAACTCAGTGATCAGCAGTTTCTAGGAGACAAAAGCAACCGGAACTGCAACAGGAACTATTACCTGAGCAATATAGAAACTGAAGGATACCGGTTAAGGGGCATTTTCTGTTACATCTGAAGCTGCCGATTCTCTGGGGCTTAGCTTCTCTCCCAGGACACTGGCCTTCTCCACGGTCAAGTTGTTTGGTTGGTCAGTGTCTCTGCAGGTCTGTGCTGAGGGGAAACAAAGTATAGAACAGGTGAACATGAAGACCTTTTTAGTTCATGTCTTCTTTTTAGTGATGCACTCTGAGTATGGCTCAACATGGACCTTTGCCTCTGTCCCAGAATCCTCCACCTCCATTCACGTGGGAGAGGGGACTGCAGGTATTGGGCTCGGTTCCCGGTTCTCTTGGAGTGGGCTGCAGTATTGTTAACGACACCAAGGCAGTCCAGACATTGCATACACAGAAAACCAACTGAGAGCTACAACTATGTCACCTTGGCTATAGTAATAAAATAAGCAATAATAATAGCATCAAAATCAAACTAGATATTGACATGCTATAAGAACCAATAATGTGGCCCCTGACCATAGAAAAGAGATCTATAACTACAGCAAAAACACTAAGACAAACCAAAGATCAACATACAGTAAATACCTACTTAACGGAACAACTTTACCTCCAATAACAACAGAACAGTCTACAAAAGTAATAGCATTGTTAACTACCTAGAGATGCATAGAGCTTAATTGTTATCCCAATCAAGATAGAAGGGCTGGGAAACAGGAGCATGAAAAGAGTAAAACTTGAAAAAATAAGAAATGGAAGATGAGAAGGAGGTGAGAAAAGTGAAATAATGGAGTCTGTGAAGGAGAATAAGGAAATTAATAGCACTGGGTGAGAGCAACAGGAAACAGTAAACAACAAAAAACACAGAGCAAACTAGAGGGAAAAAGAAAAAAGAGGGGCTGGGGGTTTAGCTCAGCGGCATAAGCGCCTGCCTTGCAAGCGCGAGGTCATGAGTTCAATCCTCGGTAACAATTTAAAAAAAAAAACATAAAAGAGAGAGAAAAACAAAAACAAAAAGACAGAAAAAGGAGAGGGAAAGAACTCCAGACACACACACACACACACACACACACACACACCAAAAGAAATACCCAAAAAGTGAGTCTAGAAAATATTCCTCTATATTTCCCAGTAAGAAATTTCCGTCTAGGACCTGCAGTCTTAGAATCCAGCAAGTTATGCTCCTCTCCACCCAATCAAACCACTGACCTGTGCTAGATGCAGCCAGCAGAGTGCGGGCTCAAGCAGACCCCTGGAACCACCGCCAGCATTTTCAGATCCAGCCGCCTCTGAGAGCCACACCTGTCACACCTGGACTCCTACCCAGAGTGCAGTGCTGTATCCTCCTATGCTTCAACTTCTCCAGGAAACTGCACTCAGCCCTCGCCCTCGCCTCGCTGGCTCCCGTGGCTGCATCTCACCCAGGCACAGTGGCATGGTAACCTGGGAGTCTTGGGGTGTTCTGTGGCTCAGTCCCACACAATCAACCCCTTCTAAAAATGACACTTGCGTCAACCCCTCTCCGGCAATACAGCGGGTGCCACCCTGGATTTCTTCTCCAACTGTACCCCTCAGTGAATCAGTCAGTCTCAGAGTAAAACTCCACACCGCTTTTGCAGGTGACAGCAGGTGTGGACCTCAGGCCGGCACTGCTGGCTCCCTGAAGCTTTAGACTAGCGGAGCAGGGCTTGCTTCTCCCCTGGGGCATTAGCTTCGTCCATCATCAGTGCCACTGCAGCCCTGCATTGAGGGGATTCGAGATGCAGAGCGGCTGGGTGTCAGCAAGTGGACAGGGCCAGGGCACGGAATCCACAGGGTGGCTGCTCTTCCCATAGTGCAGCATGACTGGGCTCCGATTAGGGAAGAATTTACATCTTTATAGCAGTGAATGTCCTATCCATAAACATGGTGATTGCTTCGGTTATTTAAATTCTTTTCCATGTGTTTCCATAAAGTTTTATAATTTTCTTATTACAGGTCTTGTAGGCTTAGGGTTTGCTAGATTTATTCCTACCTTTATTGGCTATCATAAGTGCAATGGTTTTAATCACATTCTGTATGCTGCTGATGTGCTACAAAAGGAACTTATTCTTGAATATTGATCGTATAGCTAGCTGCCCCACTGAAAGTTTTTATTTTGACTCATTTGTCTAATGATTTGTTTTTGGATAATCTGCTAGGCAGTCATACTATATACAAATACTGATGGTTTTGTTCTCTAATCCTTAGGTTTTTACTAATTAATTCATTCATGAATTGAGTCTTACTGTACTGTCTAGGACCTTTGGTGCAATGTTAAAAAGAGGTAGGGAATCACCGGGCATGTAGTGTACATCTGTTATCCCAGCGCTTGGGAGGCCAAGGCAGCAGGATCATGGAGAGTTAGAGGCCAGTCTGGGTTACATAGTGAGTTCAAGGCCAGCCCGAACTAGTCACATAGCAAGTCCCTGCCTCCAAGGAAAAAAAAAAAACCAAAACAAAACAAACCGTAACAATAAAAAACAAAAAGGGAGAGGAAGAGAGATGGAGGTGGGTGTCAGAGATCATGATTTTGAAGGAAATTCTAAAATGTATTCATTAAAAATTGTATTTTTCTTATGTTACAATGATAAAAATGTTTATTATAAGAGGTGCTGAACATCAATGTGTGTGTTTATGTTTTTGTTTTTAGAATTTATTGAGATGATCACATTTTTTGCTTAAATCTATTAATGTAAGTATTTAGTTTGGGCTCCTTCCAAAGCGGAGCTGGGGCGAGGACTGAGGTTCAGCAAGTTATATGAGAAACAATTCCAGGGAGCAAAGAATGCTCATGGTCAGGGAGAGGGAGCCGGTGACTGGGGAGGAAGAGAAGCCTGTTTTTTGCCTTTTTGAGACAGGGTTTCACCCTGCGGTTCAGGCTGGCCTTGAACTTACTTCGCAGCCCCGGCTGGCCTCAAACTCACAGCGATCCTTCTGTCTCAGCCTCCTGAGTGCTGGGATCACAGGCCTGCGCCACCATGCCCTGCTAGAAACCCATTTATAGGAGCTGCGCTATGATGTGCTGGAGGCAAAAGGCGTCGGTTCTGCCGGGACCTGTTCAGAAGCACACAGGGTGGAGGGGCTACAGCTGGACTCCGCAGGCTCCTGTCGCCTTCAAGGCAAAAGGGTGTGTTAAGGACCTTAACTCTTCACATCTGGGAGACAGAGGCAGACAAATGGCTCCTAACGCGTTAAAGATGTCCCTGAGTACAGAAGCAAAAAGAAACTTGGTGTACACTTGGGGTGAAGGGACACAGGCAGCTGTAAGGAGGTCACACTTGGAACAAGCAACCCATGATCGGTAAAATCAAAGGACAGCAGCAATGACGAGACATAAACTACCACACTGAAGTTTCCCTCTATGAACCCAATGGGAATGTGATGGCTTATATATTTATACACTGCAGGTTTGATTTACTAATGATGTTTTCTTATATTTGTTGAATTTATATTATAAGTGCTTTTGGCCTTTAATTTTCCTTTCTTGTTTAGAAATTTCTTTTCCTGTTGGGAAAAAGTAGTCATATAGAAAGAGTTAGAGCGCCAGGTATGGTGGCACATGCCTGTAACCCAGCACTTGGGAGGCTGAGGCAGGAGGATCATTACAAATTCAAAACCAGCTTGGGCTACAAAGTGAGTTCAAGGAAAGTCTGAACTGCTTAGTGAGACACTATCTCAAAAAGACAAAAACAAAAAACAACGACAACAACAAAACCAGGATATAGCTCAGTGGCACAGTCCCTGCCTGGCATACATCCAAGGTCCTGAGTTTGATTCCCAGTAAAAGGGAAAAAAAAAAAAAAAAAAAAGCATGTTTCTGCATTTACCATTCTCAGAAAGTTTTTATAAAAGTCGATTTACCTTAGCTAGGCACGGTGGTGTGATCCCAGCTACTCAGAAGGCTGAGGCAGCAAGAATCACAAGTTTGATCCCAGCCTGGACAATTTAATGAGAGTCTGTCTCAAAAGTTAAAAAATTTAAAAAGACTGGGAATGTAGCATAGTGGTGGAGTGCCCCTGGGTCTGATACCCAGATCAAATAGAGAAGAGAGAAAGGAAGGAAGGAAGGAAGGAAGGAAGGAAGGAAGGAAGGAAGGAAGAAAGAAAGAAAGAAAGAAAGAAGGAAAGAATTAGATTTGTTTCAACTTGAACATCTATAAAACTATGCTGACACGCATTTTCTTTATGGGAAAATTTAAATTTAAAAAAAATTTTTTTTGAGACAATAATTCAGGCTGGCCTTAAACTCACTAAATAGCCCAGGCTGACCTTTAATTCTTGGTGATCCTCCTGCCTCAGCCTCCCAAGTGCTGGGCGTACAGACATGCACCAGCACTCCTGGCCACCAGAAAATGTTAGATTACTGATTCATCTTCTTTAATATTATAGACCCATTCAGGCATTTTATTTTTTTATTAAAATAAGTCTAGTAAGTAATGTTTTTCTGAGGTTTTGTCTATTTTGTTTCACATTTAATGACATACTTTACTCCTAGTCTTCTTTCATTTTTGTGTCTTTTCTTAAAAAGACATAACACACAATGTATCATTTATCTATTTTTAAACATCCAGTCCAGTCACGTGAAGTGTGTCTGCATTTCTATAACCATCTCCAATGTTACTCAACCGAAACTATCAGTTAGATAACCACTCCCACCGCTCTGTAGCCCTCGCACTTCCAGTTCTCTCCAGTTTCTACAGTCTCTTTAACACTACTCAGTCTCCCATTTTAACGCCTAGTGACATTTAGCTGTGTCCTCCTTTTGCTTGGGAACGGGGATTCTCTGGCCTTCTGCTTCCAGTGTTTCTCTCCTGAGGGTCTCGGGGGAAGCCAGCTCCTCGCCTCCCTCCCCTGACCCTGATCGGTGGCCTCCGTTGGCCACCACCGCTGGCTTTCACTCCTCGTGACTTCACCTCTCTGTACTTTGGTGTCCCCATCTGTATGATTAGGACCGTAAAGATACTCTACGTTACAGAGACAGGGATTCATCACCTAACATTGTAGAGTGTGGACGGCAACCCGAAGTCGGTGACGTGTGCCGTGTTTGGGTCATTGAGCCCATGAATAGAACAACAGTCCCGTCAGGTTATGATGGAGCTGAAATTTCCGCATCATCTAGCAGCATCACAGCCATTAGACCTTCCTAGTGCGGTTCCTCACATGCTGGTGTGAGCAGACCTGCGGCACTGCCGGTTGTGAAAGCCTAGCGTATGGGTACACTGTGATGTTCACTCTACCGTGAACTGCCTGAGGACGAATCTCCTGAGGCTTAGCCCCTTGTAAGCAAAGCATGACTGTGTGCACTGCTGTTGTATTTGGTTGCATTATTACTCTGATCCAGGGGAGACTCACTACAGCAGTGGCTCCCATCCCCCTACCCAGCAGTCCAAGCCGCTGGGCTCACCTGCTCCGACTCCCACTTGGCTGGAAAAATGCTCTCAGCCTCAGCTGGGATCAGATTCCTCCGGGCTGGGGCTCCAGTATCCCCCATTCCCTTCCTTCTGCCTCTTTTCTCTATTGACCCCAGGCTCTTGCCCTTCCGCCCAGCATTAGCATCACTCCAAAGTCTGATATCCTGGCCCAGGGACTTCCCCGGACCCAGGCTGAGGAAGCAGCACGAGACACCTGCGCCCAGTAGCAACTGCCTCTGGCCTCAGCAGTGAGGGCAGGACCTACCCTTGTTCTCTCAAGCTGACATGGACTTAGGCCCAAGCCTCTAAAACTGAGGGGCCTCCCTTTGAAAGGCCCCAAATGGGGTGTCCTCAGAGAGCAAAGTGACCTGCTGTTTCACTGTCTGGTCCCAAGGGATCTCAGGAAGACCTGGAAGAGTCAAAGTTAGATGTATGGTGAGTCCATCAGAGTCCCTCACTGCATACTGGGATTCCTGACCGTGCAAGGGAGCCTTCCTAGAAATCGGCTGCCACCTGGGGGGACCCCAGAGTCCTGCCTGGAGGCTGGGGGGCAGGGGTCAGGGGTGGTGGACACTGGCAGGCAGGCTCCTGAGGTGCTGCTGCAGACTGACTCCTGCTTCCCTGGGCCTGGCCACTGGGGACTGCTGTGGACTGGACTTGCTGAGGTGCTGGTCCTCACTTGAGCCTTGGGTCAGCTGAGTCAGGGACAGGTTTAGTTTGGAAACTAAGTGGAACATCAAGCTTTGTGCAGGCTACATGCTGCATGGCCGCAGGATAACTCCAAAGTCCCGTCTGGATTTCTTTAGAAAAGTCGGGCTCTCTGCCCCTTTGCCAAGGCGCATTGCGTATCCTGACTTTGATTCTCTCTTCCCAAGAGTATCGCCAACAAAGGGTCCCATAGGATTTGGGATGCTCCAGATCTGCACCCTGTAGGCCTCACTGTGCCATGTGCACACACGGCACTTAGGAATCTCCTGCCCATAGATGGACACACACAGACGCACGCGCGCTGCCACCCCTTGCCCTGGCCCGGACCCTGGGGTGGGGAGTGCTGTGCTGTGCTCCCGCTTATCAGCTGCTCTCCAGCTTCCTCTGCCTGCTCTGGCAGGGACCTGGACTCTGACAGTGTACGTTTTTACACATGGCTTCCTGACCTCAGCTCATGAGAGGAAGTTCTGTCACCAGCACATAGGAAATGGAGAATTTTAGGTGGGGGCCACTTCCGGAGCAGTGCTACCGACCTGGCTCCGTCTAGGCAGCTCTCTGGAACCCCGGCAGCCGGCGGGCCCCACCAGAGATGTCTTCTTTGGACTTCTGGGCCCTGTCCATGGCCCTTCTCTGCTGTTCAGGTGAGCTGGGGCCCAGGGTTCCTGGTGTGGGGCTGCCCAGCGCAGGGTGTCGCTTTGTGCCCTGGGCTTAAGTAAGGAAGGAATCCGCTGACGTTCTGAACACAGGACACACTCTGCCTGGGGTCAGGATGCTGTGGTAGCCTGGCTTTGAGTCACTGTGGTTCCAGGCAGTGGGTGGGGTCCTGGCCTTTTGGACACCAGGTGAAACAGGGCCCCCAACTTCAGGGTGTGTTGGTGGGGTGGGCTGTGGAGAGGGGTTGCCCCAGAGGTGAAGGGGTGCTGGGGACCTAAAGATGATGATGGTGTACCCCTCTCCTGTCTTCTAAAATAACCTAAGTGTCAGCTGGGGCAACAGGGGTTTCACCCACTGGCTGTGCCAAAAGCAAAATTGAGGTTTTTCTTATTTGTCAAATAGGCTAGTAGCCGTTTCCTGCAGGCAGTCATGGGTGTTGAGTGAGACATTGCTTCCTGCCAGGTGACCGTTACCTGTCTGTCCTTGTCTCCCCTGCCTCCAGCTGCTCCTCACTGAGCTCTGACCACCCTGATCTTCCTGTTGCTCCCCAAACCCCAAGCACACTCCCAAATGAATCTCTGTGCCATGATTCCATGCGCCTGGAGCACTCCCAGAATACCCAGTAACGCCTGCGGGGCTCGCCACCTCCTTCTATGCCGTTTTTGTGGGGTGGCACAGAACCACCTCACAAAAACGGTGAACACACCCCATACTCCCTGTCCCGTCCCTGCCACTGCCTCACAGACAGGGGCTCTCGCTCGTTCTTTATTATTGTCTGGCTCCCTCACTACAGCATGTGCTCTGCTGCTGGTCATCTTTGGTCACTGCTGTGTCCCCAGAGCCTAGTACAGTGCCTAGCACATGACAGGTGTTCAAAAGCACTTGGGGAAAGAAAGACCAGGAAGAGGAGGTTAAACCCAGGGCCACAGTCCAGGGGACACAGCTCAGAGCCCACCTCCTTTCTCAGAGGGGCCTTCACAGAGGAGGGGACTCTGGGCTGCGCCTTGACAGAGGTGGACCATGATCTTGGGGAAGACTAATTGGAGCCGACGGGCCGAGGCACTGGAGGAGGCAGCACCCAGAGGCAGGGAGCGGCTGGAAGGCTGCTGCCTGGGTTGAGCCAGGAATCGAACAGAGGGATCATCTTTGGCCTTGATTCCCACTGCCAGTTGGCAGACAGCTCCCCTGGAGGGCAGTGGGGACATCTACCTCCCAGTGTTTCTGACCTTCCAGGGCCTGCTGAGATGACATTTGAGGTTCACATATGGCCAGAGAAGTTGGCGGTTGAGCCCACGGAGTCTAAGAGAATCAACTGCAGCACCAGCTGTACCCAGCCTGACAGCGGTGGTCTGGAGACCTCCCTGACTAAGCAGCTGGTGGACCACCAGCCACAGTGGAAGCAGTACTTGGTCACAAACATCTCTAAGGATGAAACGATCTTTTGCTTCTTCTCCTGTGCCGGACAGATACTGATAAAGAGCCTGAACATCAGCGTGTACCGTGAGTGGCTGTGTGCGTGCATGTCTGGGGGGCTTCTCTCCCAGGGCAGAGCCTGTGCCTACTGGGTGCAGTGGGATCTTCTTTATCTCCACTCATCACAGCCCTCACTGCCCTGGTGACAAGGAGCAGGGCAGGCCCATGGGCTCAGACTTTGCAAAATCACACCCTTGATGGTACCTGAGCAAACAATCCAGTTCTGAATCTTGTGCCGAGGAGGACAGTCTGAGGTTCACCCAGATGCAAGTCTTTTAGCCACAAGGGTTCTTAGCCTCCCTCCAACCCGACACCCAGGTACCGCACGTGCGTGATAAGCTGGGGGGAAGGAACATCAGGAGAGCCGGATGTGCATCATCACTTCATGAGGAATGTCACTGGTCATGTTCTTCTCCTGAGGGTCCATGGCAAATGTGTGACCACCACCGGCCTGACAGCCAGGAAAACCTTCCAAACAGGCCGGGATTCTCTCATTATCTTGACCGCACAGGTCTCACTGGGGCCTCCAATAACCAGTATCAGTGGATCCAGTGAATAGAAAGATGCCCCACATTGATTTATTTATTTTTGGTACCGGGATTGAACTCAGGCCTTGCACTTGCCAGACAGGCACTTATGCTGCTGAGCTAAATCCCCCAGGCCTGGATGCCCCAAATTTCCATTTTATACATATTTCCTGGGTGGGGCAAGGGTATGCAGATTCTTAACATAATTATCCAATTGTTTAATCTTTAAAATTTGTATTTAATATACCTGTAGAGGAGGGAGACACACAGATCCAAACTTTTATATTTTC
The DNA here is from genome assembly GCA_004027455.1 of Hydrochoerus hydrochaeris. Lineage (NCBI taxonomy): Eukaryota > Metazoa > Chordata > Mammalia > Rodentia > Hydrochaeridae > Hydrochoerus > Hydrochoerus hydrochaeris. The sequence continues at coordinate 7,181 of PVLA01009304.1, read as the reverse complement.
CAAGTTGGTGTCCAAGTTCAGAACCTTTTCTTCTCCGGTCTTGTCTATTCTCTAAATCATGACCATAAAACCACCACCAAGTACATCCTCACACTGAACTGCTCCTTTTTCTTCTCTGCACTAGAGCAGGCCAGACCCCAGGCCATTCTCTCCCTCAAAAGGGCAGCCAGGGAGCCGGATCATCACGGTGTCGGTGTCGGAGATGGCCCTGGCTGGGCGGGGCCTGCAGGGACCCCACCCCCACCCCCACCCCCACCCCGCTCTGACTAGACCTCTCTCCTCCATCTCCTGCAGAGCCTCCAAAGGAGGTCACGCTGAAGCTGCAGCCCACACGGGTGGCGGCGGGCACAGCCTTCACCATTGAGTGCCGGGCAACTGCTGTGGAGCCTCTCGAGAGTCTCACCCTCACCCTGTTCCGTGGCCAAGAGACTCTGCACAACCAGACCTTTGTGGGGACAGCGCAAGTCCCCCAGGAAGCTGCAACCACAGTCATCAGCACTGCTCAGGGAGGCAGCGGCCCCCTCAACTTCTCCTGCCAGGCTGAGCTGGACCTTCGGTCTAGAGGCGGGGACATCATCCGCAGCATCTCGGAGCCCCAGGTCCTCCAGGTCTATGGTAATCAGACCCCCCAGAGAGGGTGGGGCCCGTTGGCCTTTGGGCCTCTTGTAAGGAGAAAAAAAAAATGAATGCTATTCTCAGGCCAGTTGGGGTGCACGCTTAACCCCGAAGCTTCCCATCTTTCCTGATTCTCCTTCTAAGTCCTCAGCCTGGATTCTGACTGTTCTAGAAGTCATGAGAGCTCAGACGCATGGCCATTATCCAGCTGTGTGGCCTTGTCCAAGGCCACCCTTTCTCTCCATCTTCGACTTCTCTCCACAGTGTGACCTGTCTATCCCAGAGGTCCCCAAGTCCTGTGTTTCCATGACCAGTGGCCAAAGTGTTCCCTGTCCTTGGGGAGCTCGGTTTGCTCGTCCTGTGGAGGGGCATGGACTGGGCCATGGTGTCTGGTCACCACATTCTGGTCCCAGGGGCGGCTGGCAGGGGGACATCTGCCCTAACCATATCACAGAGGTCTGGCTGGTGGCTGCGGCCTGGGCCACTTTTCTTCTAGCTGGCACTCTTAAGGCAGACACCATGGGCCACTCTTCTTGGGAAGCAGGGTGACCGAAGGATCAACGAGTGGGTGCAGGGTGAAGAGTAGACATCTGATCCTTTGCCACATGCTGGCACCCGAGTCTTCTAATACATCTGTTCCCTCCCCAGAGCCCGTGCAGGACAACCAGATGGTCATCATTGTCGCGGTCACCTCACTTCTGCTGTTCTTGTTTGTGACATCCATCCTGCTCTGTGTTATCATTGGCAATCATCAGTGCCGGAGGCAAACAGGCTTCTATGGGGTACTGGCTGCCTGGCAGCGGCTGCCCTGGGCCTTCCGGGGGTAGCCTGCATAAGCCACGTGGCAGCCCCCACGGTGGCTGCTGGAATCTAGCATAGCTCCTCGGAGCTGCGATCCAGCCTGGCTGACGGACTGTGACAGTAGCATGGGACTCTGGGGACATTTCTTTTTCTAGCCTGAATACAAACACCTGGACTTAACCTGGCGTCCTCCACACCTGCTCCTGGAAAGGGGAAGAACAGGCATGGCCTTCTGTCCCTCGATGTGTCCTCCTCCCTGTCCTCTTCTTCTCAGGGGCCTTCCAGGGCTGCAGCCAGCCCAGCTCCAGAAGACTGTCACTGAACGGGCCAGGCACCACATGACCGCTCTCATTCTGGTCTGGGCCACTAAGTGCTACTAAGGGAGGGCAAAGAAACACCCTGGCCTAGAGGGGCAAAGGACATCGTTCCCACCTGGCCCCATGGGACCTCAGGCCATTCCTGGGGGAGAAGTAGGGCAGAGTTAGGCCTCTATTGGCTGGCTGCAAAGGTCAGTTCCCTGGGCTGCCTGTGGGGTCCCAAGGGCACTGACTCTGCTTCAGGCCCTTCTCCCACTCAAGGGAGCTTCAAGGAGCTTGAGAAATAGGAGCAGCCCTTTCCTCTTGCCCCCTGCCTAATTCTTAATCCAGAAGGTGACCCCACAGCCTTTGTTGTTCCAGAAGAGAAAGGGACAGAGGTAGGCTAGGGCTTGTAGTATGGGAGCATTGCCTGGTCTAGGCAGGAAACCAGGGGGCAGAGTAGGGCTTATGTGGCTTTGGGGCCACTGCGTAGGCTCCAAGGGTATCTTCCGGGCCAGTTCAAGATGGTGGCGGTGGGGGGTGGATCTCCACCCCCAGAGGAGAGGGCTGCCAGCATGGGTGCAGTGTCAGCAGACAGTAGTGGGCAGCTGGAGATTACAGAGCAGTTCTCAGGCCTGCACTGGAGCTGGTGAGGACCCCTGCGAGCGCCCATCATTAGAGCAGGCTCTCAGCATCGTAGTAGTCTGGGGAGACAGCACCTCCATCTTGCATCCCTTCCGCCCCAGTGGACTCCAGAGGAACCAAGAAGGAGACAGGCCAGTGCCCATAGCAGTGATGGTAGGAGGCCCCGAAGCCCCACCCCAGCTCATGGCCCTCCTGGCCCGATAGCCCCTACCTGAAGCTGGAGGCACATCTACACCCACAGTCTCTGTAGCACTGGGGGGTGGGGGTGGGGGCACAGCTCTCCTAGGGGGGTAGACAGAGAAGAAAGACCCCTTCAGAAGCCCACAGGGCCCTCTTGAACTCTTTCAGTCCAGCCCTCAAGCAGATACTTGGCAGCGCCCAGACCCCCAGCTCACTTACATCGCCGTTTTCCCAGAGGCAGGAGGCTGCCCCCGGATCCTGGGCATAGCCTGGGAGTAAGGTTGGCTCAAGGGAAAAGGAAGGAAAGCAGCTGGCCAGAGGGGCAAGGGGCCCGCGGAGGGCAGTGGGTAGGGCAGGTAGTAGTGGTGGAACACCAAAGGCGCTTCCTCCTGGGCACAGATCTCCTCCTCTGGCTCTTCCTGTGGCCCCTCCAGGTAGACCTGAGGTGTGTGAAAAGCGGGGAGGAGAAGATGACTCAGGTCAGGCTTTCTCTGCTCCAACTCCACTCTTTCTCTCCATTATTTTCTCCAGATAACCCTCATCATAATGGCTACCATTTAATAAGTGTTTACAATATAAAAGCCTGGTATTGTGCAGACTTTTATTCTTTATTTGGAGATGAGAAAACAAAGGCTCCAAGAGGCTGAACCACTTGTCTAAGGTCCCCCAACTAATAAATGGCAGAGTGGGGCTGGAAGAATCCAGATTTGAATCCAACCCAGGGCTCAGAGTACACCAAGCTACTCCTGGCCTTGTCTCCAGCTCCTGGCCCACGCGTGTCACTCAGAGAAATGGGGTGTTCATCCCCAGGATCCCCAGGGATCACAGCAACTCCTTGAAGTCTCCCTCTTCCAGGATTCCACAGACCTCTCCTTGAGTGCCTCTCGGCTTCCCGGAGCCTCTGCTCTCCAGGCTGCCTGCCCTCAGGCCTCTTCAGTCTCCCGTGGGTGGCAAATAGGCTCAGCCTTAGTGTGTCCCCCACTTGTCCCCTCCATCCTGCCTCCTGCCTCCACTCCTGCCGACTGGGTGGGCTGACACACCAGCGTCCAATGGTGTCTACCCTCCTGAGCCTGAGGTCCAAGAGGAGCATGCACTCCCTAACCTGACCGGGAGCCTGGACGTGGGGACCTGCTCTCCCTTCATGAAGTCTGACACAAACCTTGGTCCATGATAGATGCCAAAGGGACCCACCCAGACAGGTGTAGTCTAACTTCCTGCTTCTCTGGGCCCAATCCTCTAACACCAACCCAGAGTACAGGGGATGGGCGCTGGGAGAGGCACCCCACGCACCTGCCCAACTGGGTAGTCTGGCTCAGGGCTCAGCGCCCCAGCCACAAGGCGACTCAGCAGCAACTGGTGCATCTGCGCATTCTGCAGCAACATCAATCCCAGCAGATCTGGAGGTTCAGCAGGGGTTCAGCAGACCCACCCCGGCATGGCCCCCTTGCACCTCCCTCACCCAGAGCGACTCTCTGGGCCTGGAAGCCGGACGGACAGAGAGAGCGTGCGCGCGAGGGGCAGAAGGGGTACGGGAGGGCGACCCCAAGTCTCACCTTCCTTCACGCTGCCCGGCTGTGGGAGAGGACCAGAGACGACCAAAGGGAGGGGCTGCAGGATGGTCACTGAGGGCTGGGGGCGCGGGCGTGCACGCTCAGCCAGGCCAGGTGTGGAGGGCAAGGGGCACGTCGTGGTCCCAGCTCCCCCGCCCCGCCCCGCCCCGGCGGGTCGTCTCCCTAACTCCGCGCGCGCGCACCGTTCTCGCCTCTTCGCCCTCGCGGCCTCCCCTCTTCCTGTCCCGCATCTTTCCCGCGGTCTGGAACCTGTCCTCTCATCCCCACCAGAATCCAGCCGCTCCGGGGCTGCTCCTGCACTCCCCCGGCCCCCGGCCCATGCCACCCCATGAAAGGCAGGATCTGCCCTCCAGTCCAGCCCTCACCGACGCGGCTGCACTCCATGGTGGAAGGCGACCCCAGCTCCCGCTAGCCCCGGAAGCCATGGCTTGCATTCGCTGGTTTGTGTTACCCCGGCAACGCCGACGCCAGGGCAAGACTCCTCCCACGCATGCGCGGGCCTGACCCTGTCTGGGGCGGGGGCGAGGAGGGGCGGGGGGAGAGGAAGGGGCGGTGGAGGCGGGGAGGGGAGAGGGGGAGGGGAGGGGAAGGGCCGGGCATACTTTTAATTGCTTCCATCAGCTCTTCTGTTTCTTAGGGGACTTACATCCTCTCCCCTGCGCTGGCCTTCTGGAGCCTTGTGTCCTTGTATACCTGTCATCGTTACTCATGCGCAGTACTGGGCGGGCGAGCGCGGGGCAGGCCATGCTTGTTGACTAAATGAGTGAGTTGCTAGGTAGGCTTGGTTTCCAGGACCCAGGCCCCTAGCTCAGCTGATAGGCTCAGCAGGTATAGAGTCTTGTAGGGGCCGACTTGGGTGTGAGGGGCAGGTGGGTGAGAAGGGCGGCAGATCAGCCCCCTGCCGCTCAGGAGGAGGATATTCTGTGGACAGAGTGGTTTCTGAAGACCAGAAAGGAAACACTGGCCAAATTCACAGCAGAGGATGGAGCTCTGGCCAAAAATGCATGTCCGGTTCTTTATTTTGACCATTTGCCGCCTGACCTCTGAGCCTCTGTCCCTTGGAGGTGGAGAAAGGTGGCAGTTCCCAATCCTGTCCTCTATAAAAGTTACCAAAGTATGTATTTTTCTGACAGGAAGTTAGCAAGGTCTCCATTGCTTAAGAACAGGTGAAGGGGGAGATCTATTTCGGCAGCTGTGACCATGCTAACATAGGCCCTGAGCAGTCGTCAAGGAAAATCCGGACAGGAAGCTGGGATTAACACCCTGGGAGTTGCCTTTCCCCCACCTTCCCCTTCCTTTAGCTCCTCTTCCTGACAGTCCTGGAGTCTGGAATCAGAAAGACATCTCCCCACCCCCACCCCATCCCCTGCCGCTGCCTTTGCTTCTTTGTCCTGTCACCCAAAGAGGGGGGTCATGGGCAGCGCATTAGCTGTCTCTGTTGGTCTTGTCACTTCACTAGCCTTCAACAAGCTGAGATCCAGTGGTCCCAGGCCGCCAGTGAGTGGAACACACTGCTATACCTAATTCCAGAACAAAAGTCAATCACTGTGGTCACCAAGGTTGTGGCCATGGAGAAGGTGACTATCTGAACCCTGGTCCAGCTCTATAGAGAAGTAAAGACAGACCCATCAAAAGAGCAGAAATACAAGATCCTGTAGAATCCCCAGTGCAGAAGATACCCAAGAAGGGACAACAAAAAAGGAAAACTCAATCACTGGAGGATGAAAGGCTGAGGAACGCAGCATTTGGACAGAGCCAAGCAGCACGGGAGAGAACAGGCCATCCAGGCACAGACAAGGCCTGAAGTGACCCCCTAGTCCAACCGTTTGGGTGGTAGAGGAGCAGACACAGGTTATTCGTGGGTCAGACTCAAATGCCAAGTTTTGGCATTACCATCATTGCATGGGTAATGGAGCTATGAATGGGTTTTGGGCAAGAGAGAAACAAGGTGGGTGATACGCACAATCATGTTTTAGGAAAATTTATCTTGGTCCTCACATCTCTGTTTATTTCCGTCAAAATTCAAAATAACAAATGTCCTAGGGGTATAGAGCCTCCCAAAGGAATGCTCTTTGACTGCTGACCACCTTGGTTTAGTATATCTTTATCGATGTGGAAGGACATCCAACACAGTTGAAAGGAAAAACCAGTAGGCATAGTGATATCTTTTTTTTTTTTTTTTTTTTGTCTTTTTGAGACAGTCTCGCTATGCAGTTCAGGCCTTGAGCTCACATTGTAACCCAGGCTGGTCTCAAATTCACAAAGATTTTCCTGCCTCACCCTCCCAAGTGCTGGAATTATAGGCATGAGCCACCACGCCCAGCTGTGATGTCTTATTTTTGTCTTATAAATCATATGTGCACAGCTGAGCCTCTTCACCTTACCAGTAGAGCATGTGCTTAGCAAATAAAAGGCCTTGAGTTCGATCCCAGCACATCGCTGACACACACACAAGCACATGTGCCCGTAAATGTGTGTATGGTGAGACAGACAGTAATCCAGCTGCAGAGAGGGTCTCAGAGCCCCTTGCCCCTGTGGGACAAAGGTGAAGTGCAGTCTGCATAGGCTCGGTACCTCACAAGCTTGTGCTCTATTTCCCCCAAGGTAGCCTGCTCCTAAACACCTTGCTGACTTTTCTCTTTGGTTTGGCCATCCTCCACTCTTGTCGCACTGCTTCCTGGTGTCTCCCTCCAAATAAACTACTTGCTCCCAAATTCTTGCCTCAGACTCAGCTTTGGGGGAATCCCGCCTAAGACACCAGCCCTGGCTTCTCCACAGCTTCCCTCCTGTGTTATCCCAGCTGCTGAAAACTTATGGAATGGCTACTGTACCTGCTCTACGATACATTCAGTTCAGAGAAATTAAGTACTGCCAGAGTCCAGCTGCGGCAGGGCTCAGGGGTCCCAAAGGTGGTCAGGGAGTCGGCGAGTGAGAGACAGAAGACACTGCACTCCAGTCTGTGAGTGAATCTGAATCTATTTTATTTTTCAGAAGCTGGAGTATATATTTGCTAACTTTTGGCAATAACTTAAACCCCAAGCAGGAAGCATCCCAGGCTTAGGGCCAGGCAGGG
>PVLA01009303.1:0-77079 GCA_004027455.1 Hydrochoerus hydrochaeris | reverse complement strand
CGGGTGCTGCACCACCCGTGTGGCCTCGTGGTCATCGTGATCACTGCCTCGGGGTCACATGACTTCGCCCTGCACGGGGCCAGTGAAAGCTGAGGGTCCTGCGTGTGCTTGAGGGGCAGCGGGGTCTTCTCTCACCCCAGGGACAGGTTGTCCTTACCTCAGAGTCCCCAGTGTCTCAGCGAATTTAACTGAGTGGAACAAAGGTAATTAAGCAATTAACTAACTAGGCTGCGTCTGCCCTCCCCAAGCACAGGCTGCTTTCCCGGGTTCTTTCTCCAGCAATGTCCCGGGACATCCTGGTGTGGCAGAACCAGGGCCTCCTGTCCTTGGGCTGTCTTGTTCCCTTGCTTGCTGTGAGTGAGGTCTGGTGACTCTCTGCTCCTCTTCCCAACAGCGTGCCTGGCTGGGCCTCCCGTCCTCTCTCTGCCTGAGCAGGGGCCCCCCGCTGGGGACCTGGGCAAGGAGCAAGAGCCCGAGTCCTGCACAAATCCCCCACGCTGCAGCCCTGCCTGGGGCAAGAGGGGCACGGGGCCTTCCAGGTGAGGAGCTGGGCGCCGTGCTGCTGCCCCAGCCACTGGGAGCAGACCTCCTGCCCCGCCCAGACGCCCAGACCGGGTGTGCAGGGTCCTGGGTCCCTGTGGCAGTGGCAGGCCAGCCTCCACCTGCCTGGGGCCCTGCAAGCGTCTGTCTGTCTGTCTCATTAGCCCAGAGCCACTGGGCTGACAAGAAGGAAGGAGGCTCCTGAACGACGTGAAACCAGGGTGTGAAGATTTCTCAGACAAAACAACAGTGGCAGAGAAACGAAACCCAGTGCTCCCTGCCCCTTTCCGCCATTCCGCCCGCCCTTGGCTTCCCAAGTGAGATTTTTTTTTTCCAAACTGTTTACAATGCTGGAAAACCCTCTCTGGCTTCCTGGGATGGCTCCAATATCTAAAGATGTCCCTCACCTCTGGATTTATTACGGGTTTCTCTGAGTGGGGTCAAAGGGCACCCCGAGCCCCACATTCGGAGCCTCCCCCTTCCCTATGTGCTCCATAACTCTCCTTTGCCGTTTATTGGCATTCGAGACGTTTGATCTATGAGTGCCTTTCTCTCCCCCACCGAATCTGTGCTCTGGTTCCTGGGGACGGCGGGAGTATATTATTTCAGGAGTGAAGACAGGGCCCACTTATTAGGCCCCATGAGTGAATTACTGGCTAGAATTTTGCATGGTCTGACACTAGGCTGCATTTAGGACTTACGGCTTAACAGCGTCACACCCAGTTTTAAGACTCTGAACCCCCTAACGCAGGCCTGGACTCAGAAAAGGAGACCATGTGATGTTTCTCTGCCTCTGGGTCCATCTGTCTGTCTGTCCCCTGCTTGTCCCAGCTGGCAGGTGCCATCCCTGTGCTGTAAGGGAGCAGGTCCAGGAGACTGAGGGACCATGACATGGTGGGGGACTGGAAGCGCAGCCACCCGCACTGGGGGTGCCACACAGCAGGCCTCCCCTTTACAGGGGCCACTCAGGAATCAGTATTCATGTAGAGTGCAAGTGAGGAATGCTTGGCATGAGGCCTGGGCCCCGGCATCCCCTAGTTTCCTAGGAGTCTGACCCAGCCCACGTGGTTCGGTCCTCCTGCTCCATTGCCCTGTTGGGGAGGCCACAGCCCCGGTCAGCGGTGAGCTGGACCAGAAGGGGCTGCTGTGGATCCACGGGCCTGTGTGGCTTCAGCTTCTCTCTCCTGTTTCCGAGTCAACTTTCAATTCTACAAAAGGGCTGGAATACTGACTTGGAAAGCGCATGGGCTCCTGGGCTTCAGGGACCTGCGCTGGCCCTGGGAACAGAACAGCTTAGCTCTGGGGGCCGCCTGTAGGCCTGCGGAGGGGCCTGTCTGAGACAGATCTTCTTCTGGTGCAGGACAAACGAGGAGCAAAGAACAATAGTGAACGTTCTCAGTAAAGCCACGCATCTCCAGCTACGGGCCTACACTTACACAAGATTGTATTTTTTCTATTTTTACAGTAAAACAATAGGATATATTTTTTCCTGTTAAAATTCTTAATGGGAAAAATAAAAATTCTGCATATATTTTAGGAAGACTATATAGTGTGTGCATGTATAAAACATGTTAATTTAGAGTAGAAAGAGGGTGTGTGCTTGTGTGTGTGTGTGTGTGTAAGTGTGTAAACACATGTAATACTGGTCCATGGTTTGGAAACTGCTGGTTTATTGGATTTTTGGAGAGGGTATTTTCTTTTGATATGTTATCAGTCCTGAAACATCTGTATTGTATCCGAGTGAAATAAAATTTTATCTTCAACTTCATACCAATCAGCTCATGTGTGGAAGAGTTTTGGTTTGGCTTCCTTTGACTGTTGGGAGTTCAGCTCTCTCCCTCTGTTTCTTTCTCTCTGTCTTTCTCCTTCACTTCTCTCCCTCTCTCGTTTCTCCTTTCTGCATGCATTTTAGGGGACCAGAGCTGGCCTTGAAATGACAGGGCATTTCTGGTTTTCTGACACACAGGAATAAATGCATGTGCTTACTGTCAGCTAACACTGATATTGGGTCACTTTTATTTTTATACTCAGTGTAATATTTTTCATGAACTAATTAGTAAATTATCATGAGACAGAAAATTGGGACTTGCAGTGCTATACTGGTGGATAGCTTTTGTTAGTAAGTTAGATCAGGTGCATCAAGAATAAGTCGTTATATTTATTTCTAAATTATAGATGTCTTTATTTTAAGAAGAGACTTAAGACTGGCTGGAGGGAGTTGGTGGGGCTCCAGTCGGAAGGGCAGAGATTGGGCCTGGTTGCTTCCCGCAGATCCGAGTGACAGAGCTGAGCTGGGCTGGTTCTTTGACCGCCGGCTGCCGTGAACAGCAGCACCAATAACTCGCTCTTTGGAGCTCACTGTGGTCTTTCTCTGGCCAACAGGCATGATTTGGAGCATTTTGGTCTTTATTTATTGGGGCTGTGTAATCTAATTATCTCTCATTAGTCCACACCTGATTATTTCATTTGTCTTTGTAAATGTGACAAAAAAGGCTCACTTTAATTAAGCAGATCAGCAATTAGCTCTTGTTTTATAGGAGTTTTAAGCATGCCCATACTAATAGCAGGCGGCGTGATTATAATCAGAAGCCCACGGAAGAACGGCGGCAGGGACAGCTTGATTTAGAGTCCCATTTAAGAGAAAGCTGTGTAGGCAAAGTGGCTGTCCCATGACAAAAGTCCGAGTGGGCTGGTCGAGCTGGGGCGGGGGCACCTCGGGCTGGGCAGAGACCTTCTCACCCTGTTTCCATACAGCCAGCGACTTCACTGCTGTTTTTATTCGTCGGTGAGAGGAGTCCTTATTTGTCAATCACCTGTTATACAGTGGGCTTTGTATCGGTTACTTCGGCCGTGCCAGTCGTTAACTAGCCAAGCTAGCCGGGCCAAGAGGGTGCCTCCGAGATGGGCACGCTCGCCTCTCCCTGTGTCATGAGCCAACCGAGGCGCCCGAGAAGCCTTGTGTCCATGGCTACACAGCTCTCACTGAGAATTCACACTCGATTCCACTCCTTTGCAAGCTGCTTTCTCTTCCCTTTATAACAAATCCATGGAGCAGCGCCTTCTCCTGGCTCCCTCCTGCCCCTCCCTTCCTTTCCCGCCTCTCTCGCTCATCTTCTTGAGTTGTGCCAGGCACCGTACACCAAAGTCTGGACTCTTTTTTTTTTTTTAAATCAGTACCAGGGATCGAACTCATGACCACATGCTTGCAAGGCAGGTGCTTATGCCACTGAGCTAAATCCCCAGCCCCCCAGTGTCTGGACTCTTGGGGAGTGGACAGTGTGACAGAGACAGACCCAGAAAGCTGTGGCAGGAAGCCTCGGGAGGGTCACTGTGCAGAGCTGGAGGAAGGGGCCTGTCTGTCTAGCGCGGCCGGCACGGCCGGGAGCGAGTCGATCTCCAGGAGCCTGGCCTGGCCTCTTTGTTCCCATGTACTAGGCTTCTCCCTGCTCCCTAAGAAGACACTGCTCTGACCACCTAGGGCCCTCTGGCCACCCATTGGGTGACCCTCCATTGTCCTGCACTCATGGACTGACCCTCCTATAGAATGCTGCTGCAGTCCAGTGTTTGCCCACTGCGCTCTCATTTAAGCTTTGAGGATCAGCTGGAGGAAGAAGGAGGTGAGTATGGATTTTTCAGCAAAAGAGCAGAGAAAATGGGAGGAGGCTGGGATGAAGGAGAGGAGCTCCCTATGCTTAGAGAGAAAAATAAAAGGAGGGAGATGGAGACTGGAGCGTCTCCTGCCTTTCTCCAGCAAGGGCCAGTGACAGCGGTGCGGCTCTTTAGTGGGTGTCTAGGCTGGTGTCCCCTGCGAGGTGGTCTCCTTGCCACCTCCTCCCGTCCCTGCAGCACCTTGTGGAGGACCTTGTGACATCAGTGAACATGGAATTTAGGGAGGCTCCCGCGTGGCTGTGCACCAGGCTGTCCGGGAAACATACACAGACCATCTAAGTTTACCGTTACATTGAGAAGCTGCTGTCCTGATTGTCACCGTCAGGATGAATGAACCTGGGTGCCCAGAGGGAAACTGAGTCCCCTGGCTTCTTGCAGCAGTGCAATCCAGACTCAGGCCTGTCTTCATGGTCTGTAACCACTGAGACACCCTTCTTGGGAGTGTCTGACACCTGGGAACATCTGACCTTTAGAAATCAAGAAAAACTGATCTAACTAATTGTTTGTGTTTACTGAGTCACCACTGGAGACTCCTGCTCTAAGAAAGCAGGACAACGAAGGATCTGGTTGGGGTGCACGGCGCTTGAAGCTGTGTCTTGGGATCCGCGAGGAGGACACCACGGAAAGAAAGCAGCCATAGGAGAGGTGGGGCCAGGGCGGCATCCCAACCCCCCGGGGCTGAGAGGGTGCAAGTGGCAACAGTGGAAATGGGGAGAGGCGCTGGGTGAGAAGCGTGACAAGGGGCGGTGTGTGGCTCTCTGCGACCCCTCATTTCAGTGGGAAAGACCGAGGAGAAGTGAAAGGGTGTGGCAACTGTCATCTGAATCTAGTGGAAATGCAGAGAATCAGCTCACTGCCCTGGTAAGTGGCTGTGGCCTGGCAAGCTGTGGCCGCCCAGGGCGAGAACCATCAGCATCTCCTGAGATCCGTGCCATGTTGGAACTTAGGGCGCTGGGCAACCAAGCAAACAGCCCGCCTCCCTGGTGGGTGGCTGTGAGCCTACCAGTGCGTGGGCTGAGAATCAAACATCCATCCCCTCCCACCCCCGTTAGCAAGTGGGAGCCAGAGATCTGAGCATCGCTTGCGAGGTTGACTGTGTGCAATATAGCAAATAAGGGGGATTTCCTTCTACCGTCTCTTTGAGGGCAAATATTTTTATCACTGTTTTGCTTTGTTCTAATTAATGGTATTGCTCTATTCAGTATTCTGTTTTGATAAGTTCTATAATGTTCTGTATTCCTTTGATTTTGCTATACCTGATTGAAAGAACTATTGTGAAGAAAATGAGATATACTATGATATCTATTACTGTTATTCCAGTAACCTGCTGTGAAGTTCTGTACCAATTTCACTGTACTGTCTCAGTTGGCTTTGTTCTGTCTTGTTCTGTTGTATTTTACTACCAAAAAAAAAAAAAAAGAGAAAGAAATGCAGAAGCATGTGCATCCATGCAGGCCCATCGTGAAGGGCTGGACACAGTCACAGGTCTCTGGCAAAAAAGAAGGTCGGACTCCAAGGGAGCAGGAGCCAGCTGAGCCAGGCTTGGGCAGAGGAGGGGCAGGAGCAGGAGGGCCATGCTCGGGCCCGGGGACTCCTGTCCACACGGAGGCCAGCCCCACCAGAGGGAGAGCTGGCGGATAGCCACCTCTCCACACTGCCTCTGACACTGGCATGCACTGCGGGAGTCACGGGTGAGGGGGACACAGAGCCAGGACTTGTGGCTCTGTCTCCAGTGACCTCAGGTGGCTGAGGGATCAGGGTGACCACATCAGGCCTCTGGGAATGGGGAAAGCAGAGACCAAAGTGTGGTGAAGTGGAGAGGTTAAATTTTATCAATAAATAAGTCTGAAGGGGCGAGCAACCTAAGGGGGACTGAGAAGGATTAGTTGGTGACACCAGTGGCCTAGGAGCATGGTCCTGGACCACAGGAGGATGAAGGGAGAGGGAGGAAGGTAGGAAGCGAATCTGAGAAGCGGGAGTTGGTGTCAGGGCTGTTCCTCCTCACAGGGGACCACGATGATGGGCAGGGACAGGTCCTGCGTGGGCACAGCGTTCTGGCCAGGGTGGAGCAGGGCTGCGCCTGTGTCCTCACTGCCCAAGCAGGGTCTGAGCCGTGCTGCGTGGGCTTTGGAGCACCACACACCTGGCCTTTCCTGTCCAAGGGTTCTGATGAGACAGGATGTCTCAAGCCCGTGCCCTGACCTGTGCAGAGGCTGGGGAATTTACAGGTGCAGACATAGTGACATGGAGAAAAGGGGGCAGTGAGGTGGAAGAGACATCACCAAATGGTGGAGTCGCCCAGTGTCCGGGCTGAGAGAGCCCTAGCTGCCTGTTTCCTCCCAGCGCTGGCGGAAACTTCCAGAAATACAGCTGTGCCAGACCCCAGAGGGCAGGATCAGGGCCAGCGTCCATGCCTCTCGGAGGGGGATGCTGTTTCCCTGAGAGAGGTGAGCAGTGGGGAGGGTGGGGACAGAGGCAGGAGGAGCAATGGCTCGTGTAGCAAGGAGGGGCTGTGGGACCGTGTCTCCCCAGAGCTCCGGGTCTCCTCCCCGTGCCAGACATACAGGCCCTCGTGCTCCAGCCCCACGGATGTGTCAGGATTCAGGTGATGGCCAAGCCGAAGCGCTTTCATTCTGCATGGAAACTGGGTGGGTGGGGGAGGAAGCCTCAGAGGAAACAGTCACAAGTTCTTAAATAATACTTTTCTTTCAAAGCAGGGAAAATTATTTATCTTTGCAAATGAATATACAGAGTAATCCTGAATTGATCTAAAGTCTTTGTACCAAAGCACAAAGGCTGAGATGGTTTAAGGAATGGATTGTCTCAAACAGAGCACTCCGCAGGGCCCAGACAGCTGGAGCATAAAGTCCACGAGCTGGGACGTGAGTGGATTTCTGTTCAGGTGCGGTAAGGACAGAGGTCTCGGAGCGGAAGCCTGAGCCCAGGTGTGGCTGTGGTGTGGCTGAGGGGCACCCATGGGGCGGGTGTGCTGCTGGGCACGGGAGAGCTGGTGCCAGAAGCTGGCACAGTTTGGGCCTCAGCACAGCCACATGAGAGGCACAGGGACTGGGGATGAGGGACCTCAGGGTCTGTAGTTGGCTGGAGTCACAGGGCTTCCCCTAGGAGACCAAAGTGCGGGCTCCCCCAGACCTCGGGCTCTTTCCCCTCTCGGAGGCTGGCTGCTCTGTCTGTGCTGTCTGCTCTGCCCAGGGACTTGGACACTGGCACTTGAAAACTTTGCACTGGCTTTGGCTCACCTGGTTAACTCTTCTCTGCAGACTAGCTCTCTAGCTTCTTTGGTTTTGGTTTTGAGGCTTTTTATAAACCAATCATTCTCCCCTATTGTTTGAGCGACCCTATTCCATTTGATATTTTCTGACCTCCTCCTGGGTGGAGGAATAATAGAGTATTTTACACAAGAATGAATTGTGATGTCATAGGTGAGTGTGTGGGCTCTCATAAATCAGCAGCAATCCCCGGGGACCATGCCAGGCCTTGGCACTCCTTAGACCTCTGTATGCTAATAAAACAGAGATTTCTCTCCGAAGGGCTCCACCTTGCTGGATGACACTTGTGATAGGTGGGAGCCGTGTTGCTGGAAGGGCTGTTTACCTGCAGGTAATTGGTAATTTAGCCCTCGCAGCAAAGCTAATGGCCCATCTTCCCCATTCAGAGAATTAAGAAGTAGAATTTCATCCAAATAGACTGCATTTTTCTGTGGAAAGCCTCAGAGAAAGGCCAGGGCAAGGAGGATGCTATTAAAGGGTATCTTTGCTGAAACCCAGATGTGTGAAGATGTTGCACTGCTGAAATTCTATGGAAATTGCCAAGTTTCTGTGAAGGTGCTTTGTTATTTAATTATTTGGCCATCTTGGTAAGTTGGAAATAGGGCAATTTATCAAAATGGCAAAGGACAGATTGTCCTCCTTCCTTGTTTAGCAATTATGACAGGGGGCAGTGAATGCTAAAATAGTGTGATTATTTAAAACTTCCTCTCTTTAGTCTACCCAGGGTTAATGTGATTATTCTGTTGTAGGCCTTGTCTCAGTTACTTTTCTCTTGTTGTTGAGACAAAATACCTGATGCCCAAAATTAGGGAAGGGAAAGTTTATTTCTTACAATTTTGGAGGTTTCAATCCATACTCAGCTGGCTCCAAGGCAGGGTGGCATGGTGGGGCCACCATTCATGGCTACTGCAGATAACAAGAGTGAACTGAGCAAAATAGGGAAAACATGCCTTCTTCCCACCCTTACACTGTATGCTGGCTCCACCCCTGGGTGGGGGTGTAGCACTCATACCACCAATTTTAGTGCTACACAATGAACCAATCATGAATGTTAGAGTCAGTCTTGTCCATGATTGCATGAGCCTTGCGGGGGCAGAATCCCCTAGACAAGAACTATAACAGGGCTTGAGATTGAGGAGGAGAAGAAAGGAAAAGAATGCCATTTTTCTGAGCTATGTGATCACAAATAGGGATTTTTAAAAAAATGCTAATGACATGTCAACCCAACATAGTTGGGAGATATTCAGATAACTATGAAACTGTATAGAATAAGGGAAGGTACTGAATATGTAAAGAGTAAAATGAATCAGGACACATTTTGTGTTTTCTAGTGAAGGGAAGTGTACATGTGAATAGGTGTTGGCAGGGTCACTACACAAACAAGAATGTAATAAGGGGTATGTGGGTTTGCAAATCTGTTGATAGGGTAACGTATCAGGTTCATCTGGGTCAAGGGAATTCAGTGCATGGGTTAATTTGCTTTACTACAAGTAAGAAAGACTGTATTTCTCTTGTTAATTTTGGACCTAGTTAATGGTAGTGTGACCATTAATCATGACTGTCATCTTGACTTGCGAGGTGCCTGGGTTTGTCTGGGTGGTCATGGCGGTGTGGCCTTGGGGACTGTGTAGTGTCCAGTGCCTTCCTCTCTGGCCCTATTTCCCCGCTCTGCTTCCCAGTGGCCATGAGTGAAACACCTTCCTTTGCCATCTTCTTCCACTATGATGTTCCTGCTTTGGAGCCAGCTCACCATGGACTGAGAACTCTGCAGCAATGAGCCAAATAAGCTTCTCTCCTTGCAAGAGCAGTGAGTGGTAGTCATTTCTCTCCTAGCAACAGGAAATCTGGTTAATAGAAGCAGGATTCGATATCAGTGTTTCCTGAGATTTGTGACGCACCATTTTGGACCTTGGGGCTCTGGGAAAACAGGCAGCCAGTTCACCCCTCTGGTGGGTGGCTGTGAGCCTACCCAGGCGCGGGCTAAGAATCAAAAATCCACCCCCACCCCAGCAAGTGAGAGCTGGAGATCTGAGCATGTCTTGAGAGTTTGACTATATGCAATACAGCAAATAAGGGGGATCTTCTTCTGCCATCTCTTTGAGGGCAAATATTTTTATCTCTGTTTTGCTCTGTTTTGATCAATGGTATTGCTCTATTCAATATTCTGTTCTTGCAATTTTGGTATTTCCTTTGATATTGCTCTGCCTGATTGAAGGAACAACTATTGTGAAGAAACCAGATGTACTATGGTGCCTATTGCTGTTGTCTCGGTGGCCTGCTGTGAGGTTCTGTGCCAATTTCACTGCACTGCCTCAGTTGGCTATGTCCTGTCTTGTTCTGCCATATTTTACTACCTTCAAAATAAAATAAATAAATAAAATTAAAAAAATAAGAAATAAGAAAAAATTTTAAAAAAGTAAATAATAAACAGATCAGCAAGGTACTGAGCAACTTGAAACACGATATAATTAAACAGATAATGGACTTAAAAAGCAAAAGGAGGAAAAGCAGGTGCTCTAAAGGCTATAACTGCATGTATAATTAAGGGTATAGATTGATAATTATGTTGCTAAGTTTTTGTTGGATCAGAGAAGGGAGCTGTCTGCAGCCTCACTGTTTGAATGTCCACTTTGTATGCTTTGATTTTGTAACTTGAACAACTTACATCCAGGAGACAATATGTAATGTATCAACTAGTGATTTCTTGCTGTTCATTTTTTTTTTGAAATTGTGTATTGTTTCTACCCTTTTTTTCTGTTTTGCTTTATTTTTCCCCTCTCTTTAAGTAAAATTAAAAAAATAGAAGTGGGATTCTTATAGGCCAATATAACCACAGAGTGACAGAAGTTCATTGTTTTTTCTTCTGGATGAGCCTCATCTAATGTTGTTCTGGAAGGAACAGAATTCAGGCATTCCTGATGCTCGCTGGATTTTATTGGGGAGGCAGAGCTGAGCATATTCCACATGCAGGAAAGCCACTAGGAAGGGCTGCACCAGAAGAGCAGCAAGCAGGGGAATGCAAGGAGGTGATCAAGTCCTTTGCTTGGCAGAAGTCTGGGCAGGGAAGGGAACAAGGAGGAGGTCTTAAGGAGTGAACGGGACAGATTGTGGGCAGCTTTGAGTGTCTCGTGAAATATCATACAATCCCCTCCTTCCTTCCCCGCTTAAAGAAAGATCTGGGCTGTGTCCCAACACTTGGCATGCTGGACTCTTCTAATGCAAACTCCCAGCTCTGGCTCTGAGCACTTTGGGGAGTGAAAAGATTTGGAGCTTCTTCTGTTTCTTTTGTTCTGTTTCCCCTGTGACTCAGGAGAAATTGAAAGTGTCCTCAGTTTAAAATATACTGGGTTGAAAATTTCATTTGCACATAGAATTTCTGTGTGTGTGACCTGGGCACTTGGGAGGGTATCCGATTTCACTTACTTAATGTTGGTGAACTTGATTAAGTGCAAATAGCTCACTCATCTACAAATACATTTAACAACATTTGTAAATTTAAGTTTGCTGTTTACAACTCCAGGACTGGAATACAGTATATATATATATATATATATATATATATATATATATATATAGCATAGAGTTTGTGGCAGGCTGTCTGTATTGGTCCACAGAAGGCTCTGTTATTTTTTATTTTTTGTGTTATTTCACCTTTACCAATTATCCCTAATGCTGATTCCACACAGTTACACAGACAACCACTTCAAAGTTTTTAGCATTAGCCATTTAACCAACCTTCCACATATTTATTTACAGGCAATAATACAAATATATGTCCATGTAGTTTTTGTTCTATATACCCGTAGTATGCATTTGTGCATCTGTAGTACTGTTTTGTGCATAAACTTTTAGTTTTATTGAATAGGACCGGGCTATACATTCCATTCTAGCTCCTGTGGGTTTTGCCATGTGTGTCTTGGAGGGCGTAGCTGTTGTGTGCTCTAGCCGACTCGTTTCTTCTGCAGAAAGTGTGTGTTCTGTGTCTTTCCCTGCCTTCCCCAGCCTTCCTGAGGGCCCTGGAGGTGCCGCAGACTTGGCAACTCCTTCTAAAGTGGACCATTCGAGAGAAAGACACTGCAAGCCACAGATTTGACTGTGAATTGTCTGGTAGCCAAGTGAAGAAAATAAAAGGAATTGGGGCTAATCTCAATAGAAGACTTTACCCCGAATCCTGAAATATTATTTCAAAAAGTAATCAGTGTGAACACCTGGTTAATGAGGTATTTGCACACCAGTCTCAGAACAGGTCTTCCACAAGTGTTTCACACTCACAGAGGGGCTGGCTCAGCCTGGTTGCATGCTGATGCTCACTGTCCGTGGTGGCCTGGGTGCTGGGGTGGACAGTGCGGGCTGGGAGGGGCGCTCCTCGTCCGGCCGGCCGGGATCGGGGTGTGTGTGTGTGTGTGTGGCCTGTCCTAGCTGCTTCCCTACCAGGCAGTGCTCCCCGCAGAGGGCGGTGGCTTCCGTCTCCTGTCTTCTCCTTGGGTCTGTCTGACAGATACAAAGTGCTGGCTTTGTCTTGATTTGCATTTCTCTCATTGTTAGGGAGCCAGAGCATCTTTTCATATAAAGATGTACACCTTGCTCATTTTCCCCGCAGCACCCCCTGTTGTTGGGGGTTACCTGGTCTGAGTGTGACCCCTCCGGACAGTAAATCAGGCTGACTGTAGACCGCATAGAGCCCTGGGATTGCTCGTGAGCACGGTTGTCAGCTGCTGGCTCGGCAGCCCCTCTGCTCATGGCTGTGCACTTGGGTTCGCTGGGTATTCTCCTTATTTTCCGTTACTGTCTTTATTATTTCTTCCCCTCACTCTTTACCTGAGAAGTTTGTTTTCGTGTGGCCTCTAAAGCAGTGAGCCACCTTCACTGTGTTCTTTGAGACAGTTATTCCTCATTTCCTGAGCAGTTCCCCTGCCCCTTGCTGATTTGTGTGCTTTTCTAACATACACTGTTTCCTTGTAGCCACAGCTCTATTGATGAGCCTCCAAATCTTTGAAGACCACTTTGTCCTCTTGCAACCCTACTAATCACGTATGATATGGATGCTCTAAAATCTGATAGGATACCTCGCCTTGTTTTTTCTTTTGCAGCAGGAATCGAACCCACAGCCTTGTGCTTGCCAGGCAGACTCTGTGCTGCTGAACTGCAGCCCTGGTCTGGCTCGCCTTCTTTATTCTATCCTCCTGGCTCTCTTATTTCAAAAAGCTCTTGGCTATTTGTCGTGCTTTATTTGTCCATATGAATTCCAGATACTCTTTTCTTTTCATTTTTTTCTTTCCCCCTTCCTTTCTGTAATCTTGATTGGAATTACACTAAATCTGTAAGTGAAAATAGGGTAAATTCAGATTTTACAATGTGATTTCTATCTCATCCATTGGTATGGTTTATAATGTTTTACTCAGATTTTCTTTTCTTTTCTTTTCTTTTCTTTTCTTTTCTTTTCTTTTCTTTTCTTTTCTGTGCCAGGGATCAAACTCGTGACCTTGCACTCACCAGGCAGACTTTTACACAACTGAGCAAAATCCCCGGCCCTACTCAGATTTTCTTTCGTCATAAATATTTGTGAATTCTTCCTTAAGGTGATTACTAGATTTATTGTTGCAATGATTATTTCAAGAGCTCATTTTGTTTTGTACTCCATAATTAGCTTTTGTTTTCTTAGGGTTTCTCTCTGTAGTTCAGGCCGGTCTCAACTCGCTGTGTAGCCCAGGCTGGCGTCAGTTAGATTAATTTCTATGAATTTAATGTTTTGAAGCATTGCAAATGGTATTTTTTCCTAACTTTTTTGTTGTTGAGTTCATTATTGGTATATTGGAACACTACTGATTTTTGTGTTTTGATGTTCTGTCCTGCTAAATTTCTTTATAGTTCTAGGAGTCTTTTGGTAGAATATTTTGGTTCATTTGTTCAAAGAATCAGGTAATTCACAAGTAAGGATGATCTACTTCTTCCTCTCCAATATGTATCCTATTTCTTTGTCTTTCCTGATTACTCTGGTTAATATTTTGAATACTATATTTAACAGGAGTGGTAATAGTGGACATCTTTATTTTGTTCCTGATTTTATAGAAAATCTTTCAGTTTTCCCCATTGAATATGATGTTGGCAGTAGGTTTGTTATAAATGACTTTTACTTGTTGAGTTAAAGTCTTTCTATACCTATTATTTATGATTTTTATCATGAATGGATTTTTTCAAAGGCTTTTTATGCATCTCTTGTGATGATCATATGATTTTTGTCCTTGCTTTTGTTTATTTGATGTATTATATTCACTATTTGTTTATATTGAACCATCCTTGCATCCTGAGTTGAAGATGACTTAGAGATTTTGTTTTAAATATTAAATAGTTGTTGATCATTAGAAAAGAATTTTCTGCTTCTGCAAAATGTTCATGTGATTTTTCTCTTTTGGATCATTAATTAGTAATTTGATAGACATATTTAAATTATATTTATCGTGACATGTTGCAAGTATACACTGTTAGTTTTAACAATTGTATTACGTTTTGGTGTCTATTTCCGTAAGTAAAAGAATTTATATTTTTTCTTTTTAAAATCTCTTTCTTGGTTATAGAAAAAAAGGCATTACCAGCTTCATAAATGAATTAGATAAATTCCTTTTTATTATTTTCTGTAAAAACTTGTATAACATAAAAATGATTTAATATGCTACAAAATGCTTTCTCTATCTTCTGCCAGACCTTTATTATGGGAAGAGAAGGAGGTAGCGAGATTCTGAGGCTGATTTCATGTTCTTCGTTGGCAAATCCACACATTTGCTTTTTTTTTTTTCTTCTAATTTTGTTATTTTATAATTTTGTGATGTTACAATTTATCTATTCCATTCGGGTTTTCAAGTTTTCTAGCATACATTTTTTAATCCCACCTTTTGTTTCTTTCTTTATTTCTAAGTTTTAGGGGTTTACTTGTCTCCTCCCCTAAATTAATCTAGACAGCATTCTGTCTGTCTTACTGATCTTTTCTAAGAAATCATATTTTGGGATTTATTAATCACCTTTATTCATCTGATGCTTTTTAAAGCTGATTTGATCCTTATCTTTAGTATATCCGTTTTTCCTGAGTTTCTCTTATTTTTTCTAGATTCTAAGTTCAGTTATTCTAATTTATTTCACTGCTTGTAGTTTTCTGTATAAACCTGGCCGGAACTCTCAGCGTTCCTCTTGGAATCCCTTTAGCTACCGGCAACATGCTGGCAACATGCTTTCAGGTTTCACAATTTCTCTCCTAATGCCCTCTTCATCCTATGGGTAATTTAACGGTAAATATTTCCATTTCTAGACATAAAAGCCATAAATTATCTTTTTTATTTTCAGTGTTTTCTTTGAAGAGGAAGAACACATTGCATATGACACCCACCTTAAAAATTCACTGAAATATTCTTTGCAAGTTACTCTATTGTTATTTTTTGTTAAATTTTGTGTATCTAAGTTTATTCCATGCTTGTTACCTGCGAAGTTCATTCATTTGGATCAAGCCCCTTTGGCAATTTTTTAGCACCCGCATTGGTGCATGTTTGCAGCACTGGTTTTCAGTCCTTTGGGGGAGCTGGTTCACGTGTGTAACATATCTCCGTTGCTTTGATTCTCTGCCCCCGTTTCCTCCCCCTCCCCAGCTCCCCTTTCCCTGGGTACCCCTCCCTTTCTTCAAAGCTCACCCTTCGTCCCACACTCTACCGTATTTATATTTTGGGTTCTCCTGAGGAGAAGCCAGGCGATCTTTACCGTGCAGTGTCTGCCTTTCCCCTAACCTTGGAGTCACACAGTCCGCCCACTCTCCTGTGGACGACGTGACCCTGCTCCTCCCCATGGCTGAACACAGCACCACTGTACGTGTCCTGGGTTTCCTCATCTGCCATCTGGGCTGTTTCAGAGCTTAGCAAGCGTGACTTGTGCGGCTACAGTTGTTAATTTTGTTGCTCTGCAGAGGAGCTATTTCTTTATTCCCTCCTGGAGTTCTCAATTGTTCCTTATCCCCCGTGAAGGCGCATCCCTGAGCTCTCTAGACTGAGTATCCGTGGACGTGGGAAATCTCAGCTTCCTCGGCGACCGTCCTGGGCACGGGGCTTTGTCGAGCAGCGAGGCTTTGAGGGCAGATCTCTTGAGAGTGGGATTAGTGGCTTCCTGAGGAGGACAGAGAGGTCCTGTGCCCCACCATGTGACTGTAACACAAAGCGGGGCCACTTCTCAGCCAGGGTGACATCCTTCCCACAGAGGGTCTGCGTGCAGCGTGCTCTTGGGCTTCCCGGCCCCCAGGACTCTGGGAAATGCAGCCGTGTCGGGTGTTACAGCTGCTCTGCCCGAGACAGGCAAAGGTTACCCACCACTCTCACTCACTCCTGTGACTCAGAGGGGCCTCGGTTCGCGGCCTTAATTGGTTCTACGATTCTGGGAAGGAGCTGCCGTCTTGTCTGTCACCTGAAGCGAGTTCATGAATGGAAGCGAAATTCTGCAGAGCGCTTCTGTTTGGGAACTGAATTGTTCCTTTGCAATGATGCAATGATGCTGTTCCTTAGAGTGTTCCTTCCATGAACCAGTTTGGCCTTTGTTCTGATTTATAATATATAATATATACTATATAATACATATGTAAAACTTTATTTTCAACTTTGTTATTTATATTCTAAGTGCTTTTCAGAGATAATAAATCTTTTAAAAAATTCAGCCTAGGAGCCTTCTGATTGGTAAGTCTGAGTTATTTCCATTTATAAATGTGTTTACTTTGGCCACGTGGTTTCTTGTTTTCTGCGCTGTCTTCTGTTTCATTTTCTTTCACTTCCCGCTGCACATCCATTTCTTAACACCTGGTAGGTCGTGCAGATTTTATTTGCTGCTCTGAATGATGCTGCTGACCTGTACACTGACTCGAATGCTTTATTTTATTTATTTATTTTTTTGGTACTGGGGATGGAACTCATGACCTCGTGCTTGCCAGGCAGGTGCTTATGCCACTGAGCTAAATCCCCGGCCCTTGAATGCTTTATTTTAGCAAGTGCATTTATACCAAAATTCAAAGCCATTCAGTGTTTCTCCTGCTTCTTGTTTCTGGTCATCTTTCGGGACTCTCTGAGATTCTGTAATGTATACTGCGATGTATTCTGTCGCATTAGTGTTGCTTCTTCTGGTGCAGGTTCCTCTGCAGGTTGCCTCTTCATGTTTCTTGTGCAACTCCCACCCTGCCCATCCCGAGCTCGCTCACTATAACCCTCTTGGACCCTCAACCACCATGGTTGGTGACCTCTCCCGTGAGGAGAGGGGGAGCCTAGGCCTGGCCGAGGCTGCTTTGGTGGCGCTGCGGGTCACGGATGTGTGTTAGGAGGGAGACTTTGGGTGCTCCGTGCTGGCAGATTCCTGTCTTCTGCACTTGTAGCTCCTATCTCCTGGTAGAGCCCTGGATGGGAATGCGGTGCTGACACGGAGGGAGGGGAGCTGCCCCTGCCTGACGCGGCAGTCCCTCCGCCCATTGCCACAGGTGCTGAGGGTGAGCGGGGAGCGCCGTGTCCCTTCCCCGGGCAGATGTGGTCCTGGTGGCTTCGTCTGGCACAGAGTGCTTTCCCAGCCTCTGACTTGGCTCTTTCTTTCATGCCTTGGGTTTTGCTGCAGGGAGATGAAGGGCTGGGAGCTGGCGGGTCAGGACAGCCGGCCTCCAGCTTTGTGTCCAGGAGCTGTCTTCGCTCCATCACTCTGGCGAAGCGTTTGCGCAGCAGTTAGTCTCAGAAGATGACACGGACGTGGGATCTGTGTTCCCTGTATTTCCTGTCTGTCCTGCTGCCCTGAGACTCACACTACCTTTTCGGCTCTCAGGAGCCCTGCAGGAGCGAAGCCTATTGAACTTTGTTTAACCAAGGACTTCCCAGACTTACCTGAGCTTGGAATCCTGTGACTGGAAAGCAGGGATCCTGGGCTGGCATCGCCCTCGGTGGGAGGTGGACTCTGCTGTCCTCTGTCTCCTTTCTGCAGACCCACTCAGGGTTTACTCCCACTCCTTGAACTGCCCCTGTGCCCCTTGCACAGGTCATTGGGACCTGTGGGAGTTAACTCCAGCCCCTGCACGGTTGGCGTTCTAGTGGGTAGGGTTCTGAGTATCACACATGAGACCCAACTCAAAGAAGTGCTTTGATGAGGGTGGAGTTTCCAGCTTTACAAGTGCCTGGCAGATGCTTTCTGACCCTCGGTTTGTCCGTGTCCTTTGGGCACCAGCACCGTCACCTACTTCTCCTCTCCCTTTAGACCAGCACTGTTTTGCTGTAAGCAAAGGGACAGGGCGTCCATCAGCAGCCTTTGGTTGCTGCTTCTTTCTTTGAACCACTTAATGGATATAAAAGCTCAACTTTACAAGAGGAACAGTTGTTATTTCCTCACTAGATAATGATTTCTTTATCCAAAATGTTCGCTTTGTATCTTCATGACAATAAAATGGGGAAATGGATTTTTTAAAAAAGTAATTACACAATTGAGCATGTGATAAATCCACTTAATAGGCAAAGAGTATCTGCTTTTGGCTGCTGTCATGGCTCAGATTCACCAAGTAATTCACGACTCATTCCCTGGGACTCAGATTTATTTCCTTACACGGGGCCTTGAGATGAGACACATTACAGCGGGCCACGTGTCTTTTCCGTCAAGGCAGCCACACGGGCTTAGGAGAGACCAGGTCTTCTGGGTATCAGACCTGCTGCCCCCCTCTCAGGCTGTGACCTCGCTGATTCCGGGTGAGGGGGTGTGGCCTTGGCCAGACATCCAGGGCCCTGTGCGGCTGGCACAGCGGGAGGGCTCGGAGATGGGCCTCAGTCTACCTCAGCTGTCCACCAGCTGTCCACCAGCCCTCACCCCAGAGCAGTGTCTGTAAAACACCCACCCTTTGATGGGGGAGGAATTTATTCCTGGTGATGGATCATGGGAAGCAGGAAGGCATGGGGACAGCAGGACGATGCTGGAGTCAGAGAGGCTTCGCTGCTGATCAGCCGTGTAATTTCCAGGCTAAGCTGGACAGTCACCATTAGACCGACCGCAGCCCCTTGATCATTAATGCCTCCAGGCGCCGAGCGCTGTTTATCCACCACATGTGCAGGGCACAGCACCGTGACTTCGAGGAGGGGCACTGAGGAAAGGCAGATTCTCTGCCATCTTCATTCTGTCTGCTGCAGGAAACAAACTCTGGGGCCGAGCCTAGTGACCAGGTGTTTACAAAGGAGTTTTCTGGTGTCACCTCCTGGGAGGGAGGAGAAAACAGTGGGATGGACAAGTGGCCCTTCCCAGGACTCTGGTGTTGTCTGAGTCAGGATGGTCCAACTTCTGTGCTGCCTCCCACATGGAGTGGCTAGAGAGTCACCGTCTGGGGCCGTGCCACCTTGGGCAGAGCCCAGCAGAGCTCTGTAGCTCCAACTCCTGGGGGCTGATGGCGTGTCCAACCCAGCCACCTCATGACGCTTCTGCTGGGAGAAACTGTAAGCTACTGACCATGCCAGAAGTCCAGAAGGCTTCTAGGCAAAGTGAGGATGGCAAGAGCTGTTATGCGAGGGGTGTGGCGAGTGAACTTGGTTCTTCTTTGTGAAGCAGTTTCGTGGCCAGCATGGTATGGCAGTGGCAGATGCCACGTTCAGGCATAGTGTGGCTTCCAGAGGCACCGTCTTCTCCAGTGTGGCTTGGGGCAGCCCGGGTCTTCCTATGTGGCGTAGATGTAACTACAAATGAGTGAACAGGCCTTGTGGCTGGGACTGAGCATGAGTGTAGCTCCTGCCTTGGGTCCTAAACAAGACCAACAGTGTCTCAGCAGGTGACAATGGGGACTGATGGCAGCTGAAGGTCATCCTGACAGTGCCCCGAAGCATCCCCTGGAGCACAGCTTACCTGGCTCCATGAGCAGATCCCAGTCACTGAGGGGTGAGCATGGTGCTGTCACCAGAGGGCAGTGGGGTTTCAGATGGCACAGCGAGGGTGCTGGAAGACACTCCTATCCCGGGGTTTAGAGAAGGTTTTTCTCTCTCTTTCATGGACCCACCAAAGCTCGTGGCTGTTGGCAGCATCTTCAGGTCACAACACCACAGGGACTTGAGCTTCCCTGGGGCAGAGTCAGAACAATTCCATCACTCCTCCGCTCCTGTCAGGCAGTCATGCCTTCCTCCTTGTCCGCCAGCTCGGCTTTCTGCTACTTGCAGTTCACCTCCACTCGGCTGGCAGTAACGATTCTACTTTATCTCATAGTTTAAGGAGATGCCTATTGTCATGATGAAATTCAATTTCATCCTGTAGATGAGGTAATTGAGCTGCTGTTATTGTCTCTAGATGATAGCAGTAAGCTCTTATTAACAGAATCCATGAAAGGGAATAGTGTGGCAAAGAACTAATCTGCCAGCGCCATGCACAAAAAAAGAGGAAGGTTAAAAGTTCTAAGTTCATGTCCATGTGCAGTTGGTATTGTCTCTATAACTGGCCCAGGTTGTAAGCCAGAAAGACACAAACCAACTATCAAATCCTAGATATTCAAATCCCAAAAGACCAAAATCCCCAGAATTCTAACCCCTGATGAAATTCGTGAATGTTAAAATCCAGAAAACCAGCAGGAAACAGAGCTTGTTGGAGAGGAGACCACGCCCCGGCCACGCCCTCTCCAAGGCTCCGCCTCCCACGTACCGAGCTCTGCATTCCAGGTGGACTCATTCACTGACCCCATGGTCCAGTCTCCTCCCCAAAGCTCTCCCTATGAGCACAGCAGGCTCTGGGGGACATCCAGATACAAACCACGCAGCCACCGCAGCCTCTGACCTGCTCACTCCCACAAGTAGCACAAGCACCCATTGCCCTCTGAAGGGATGGAGTCAAACCCAAGCTCGGGTGGCAGAGAAGCGAGGCCAGGACTTGTCCTCATAGTTGCAGCAGACGCTTGCTCCCAGTAACAGGTGCACTGCCTGTCCCGAAATGTATCCGGAGCGAGCTTAGAAGCTTAGCTCCTGAAACACCTCAAGCGTGAAAGCCCTTTGACCACAGTGCGCTCTGGATAAGGGCCGCCCGGGCTCAGCTCTGGATCCACGCGGCCCGTTTCCAGCCTGAGGACCCCTGGGTTGCAGAGTGACTGAGCACAAGATTAGGTTGGTGTTTATCCCTCCCGTGGTGTTTCACCTTGACCTAGTAAAATTGCCCTTTACCGGGAGGAACTGGTAATGAAATCAGTGCCATCACTCAACTGCATATGCTTCTAAAGGCCGAGAGAAAAAATAAATGGGAGAGTCTCTGTGAGGGAAATTCCAATGTCATTTTTATCTTCCTTTGATACCAGGAATTGAACTCATGACCTCATGCTTGCCCGGCACTGCCACTGAGCTATGTCACTGGCCCTCCAATAGCATATTTTAAGCCACAGCAAGCTGAAGAATTAGAACTTTTTAAAAAAAAATCACCATAAAAATAGAGGACTCAAGCCTTTGTAGAACTTTTCTTACTCCAAATTTCAACAGCGATAGTATAAATAACAGAAAATTCCATTCTGGGACTGTGAAAGTGATATGTGGTGAGTCCCTTCCTCTCAGTTCTGGTTCAGCTTGGGTTCCGGTCCTCTCTTTGGGCCGTGGTGGCTGGCTACCTGACACAGTCAGGCTAAGCTGGCACTCAGGAAAGCATTCAAAGGTTTTCCTGAAGGACTTTTTTAAAAGATGCTTTTCCTTCCACCTGTGATTTTCTGCCGGGAGCACCTTTGCTCCTTGGGGGTATTTGGCGAGGGCAGTAGACCCGTTGTCATACCTGTGTGGTGGGGGTTTAGGGCACCATGAGCCACTCTGCTCTTGGCCTCCTCCAGCGCTCAGGCAGATTCGCAGCAGAGAATGCCCTGGCCGACTGCAGCGGTACCAAGATCGAGAAGCTCTGCCCTCATGGTGTGGCGCCCGGCCCGATGTGTTTTAACAGCCCTCCTCCACCACAGAATGCATTTGCTAATTAAAATACCTATGACTTGTTTGCCACGCATGGCGATAAGGGACCTGGTGTTTAGCAAGTTGTCTTGGAAGTGCGACCACGTAAGGTGAGGACGCCACCGCAGCACGGCTCCCTGTTGTGCCGCTGATGTAGCGGATCTGCAGGAGGGTGCAAAGCAGAAGCCCAGTGTGACTCGCACCACGCTTGGTTCTGTTCTTCCCGCCGCTGACTGAATGTAACCAGCACCACCAGGGGGTGGACAGGATGAGCTCTGGCCTTCCCCCGCCCCCCCAGCAGCATGGTCCAGTGTTACTGCCAGGAGAGCCATGCATGGGCAGCTGAGTGTGCACTGGGCTCACACAGGCACACACAATCGCCACAACAACACACAGATCATGCTGTGCCTGAATTGTTTGCAAAATGCGGGAGGCAATTACCCAACAGATCCCGGTTCCCAATCTGTCTCCATAAAGGCGGACTGAAGCTGAGGCGCTGCTTGGTTGTTTATGGCTGGAGCAAACAGAATGTTTAACTATGCAGATAAACTTCTCATTCTTTTATAGGAGGCAGCAACATAAACACCTTAACAGTTCATGGTTTCCCGAGTGCATTAGTTAATCGGCCCGATACCATTCTAATTCTCCCTGTAGCTCACTGAGTCAGGACCTGTGAGCAGATAAAATGTGTCTTTAGCCCCCACACACTTATTCCAGTGACTCCTTGGTTGATGGATGACCTTCTGATTTTTTGAAACAATGCCTGCTCAGGGCCTCGTGGTGGCTGCGCAGCGCCTGACTCTTGTGTTGTGCTTCGGGGCCCAGGCAGGAGGGAGAGAGAGGGAGGGGGGCTGCAGTACGAGGTCTGGCTCAGTCATTTTTAAAATCAATACTTGCTCTCCAAGCCTTAGATAATTTAGAGAACATAATTCAGAATTCTCCCTTTCAGCATGCATCTTCCATCAAAGAGGTGTTTTCATCCAGAGTCAGCACAATGCTCCTGTGACCCAGGAACGCACGGATAAGGTTAAAAAGGAAAAAGGAAAAGTGCATTCATGCTCGCTCTGGCTCTCTCTCCACCGTCCTCCGACCTGGTGAGTGCCACATCAGGAATACCTCTGCTTTGAACAGGGACGTTGAATTACAGCGCCACATGGTGTTATTTCATATTTAAGGCTTTTTAGAGTTGTTTTCCATTATAAACCCTTAGCTTTAGTGATGTCAGCCTCAGATAATTTGTTCCCAGCAGGTCAGATATTGGATACAAAAATTTCAGCCCGAGGGCTGTTAAATCCTGCTTTGTGCCTCCTTGAGGAGAGTGCCGTCTGCGGCAGTGATAAATTTTTGTGTTCCGGTGCACAGAAACAACAGGCTTCATTTGCTTAAAAACCAGCATGACACCTATTATTTAATCCTTCAGAATCTATTCACTAGGCTGCTCTAAGAAAGCAGCCCCAGTGGAAAACATCTCGGTCATTTAGGTACAAAGAGCTTGAGATTTTACAGCAATTTCCCAATACTAATTACATTTCATGCTATCTATCATTTGCATGGCTTGCAAAGCCCTATTGATTTTAACGGATACCAGTGCATTGGGAGCAGGTTATTTTATGACATGTTATGTTATAGGACCTCTATGAAATACCTAGATCTCAAAATGTGGGTACAGGATGCTCTCAATTATCCACAAGTGGATTATCCACTTGGTCTATTACACGCAACATATTTTAAATTAAAGCTGTTATCTGTAGGTGATTCAGGACCCCTAGGCCAATTTCCATCATCAGTGTTGTGTGTATGTGCAGCTGGTAGTGGAAATTCGTTTTGACGGAGTTTGCTAACATGATTAGTAGGCAAATACAATCAGAATTATTGCCCAAAAATGTAAACATAGAATACTAGAAGATCATACTTATTTTGGATTGTCTATATTACAAATTACTTCCTTTGAAAAGAAAAATTGAGATAGTAGTTACAAACACAGGCTCACTCACATGTGACACATATAGGAAGTAGCCTAAGAAACAAAGATAGTCTGGGCTCACCTCTGAGTGACTGACAAGACACACAGGCTGCAGTGCTACCTGCTTGGAGAAGAACTCCTGCAATTCTCCTTTCAGAACTGCTCACTTCCTCTCCTGGGGTAGCTCTGAGGCAAGTGCATGGACTTTGGCATCGGAAAGACCTGTGTCTGAGTCCTATTTCTACCACCCATTAGCTGAGTGATCTGGAAAAAGCACTTAACCTTGTGGAAATTTCCTTTCCCTCTGTGGGAATGGCCAGCTAATGTCTGTGAAGATGTGCACGCAAGTTTGTAGCTCGGTGCTGGGAACATTTCATGCACTTGCTGTAGCTGGTTTCTTTTTGTTTATATTTTACATTCTTTTGGAATATTTTTTGCATTAGATTCATTAGAGTTCCTTGATGCCAGAACCATATTTAGTGTGTGCTTGAGATGTCTAGTGTTTATTAAATTATATTATACATATGATTTTAGTAACATTTTCTCAATAAAAACCCAAGTAAAAATTTTGGTTTTATATCTGAAATACACTATAAAATTTTTGAATTTCTACAAATATGTTAAAGTCATTTTGCTATTCATTTCATAGGAAAAATAGAAAACAGGTCACTGTTTTCATATATAGACATCAGCAATTATATATATGGTTTTTCTTAAGAAAAAAAATTAGCCTTCAGAACATTAGCATATGCATATAGCTAGATCGTGTGTCTACTTCACATATATGAGAAGTAAATATCAACTAAGCTAACATTAGGAAAGACTATCGAGTTCATAAGTTGTTTTATTGCTTCTAGAGAGATGCTCACGACTATGGTTGCAAAGAATTTTTTGTCATTATTAAAATTTACATTTAAAATTTTTTTCAGTTGGGAATACAGTACAATTAGGCTCCTATTGGCTGATAATTTTAATGAGAGCAGAAGTCGTTAGTGTAATAAGCAACTGATTAGCCCTGGGAAGGCAGAGTTTTGTGGTTGATTCATAGCAGTAAACTCCTGCGTTCCCCTGCCCGCCCTCCTCTGTCCATGGTGCTGACCATAGTGCTGACCATGGTGCTGACCGAGGACCGGCGCAGAAACCAGCCATTTCAATGAAACCAAACCAGAGTAACTACATCTCTGTCAGAGTGTGACTTAAGGTGACATACTTCTCAACGGCTCGGTTGAATGTTTTGTTTTGTTTTGTTTTGTTTTGTTCAGAGACAGGATCTTATTGTGTAATTCGGGCTGGCCTTGAACTTACTATGTAGCTCAGGCTGGCCTTGAACTCAAAGCAATCCTCTTGCCCCAGCCTCCTTTGCTCTGAGATTACAAGTGTGTGCTGCCATGCTCATTGTAAGAGGTGATTTTATTTCATCTTATTTGCTTGTTTTTTGGAACAGGGTCTCATTATGTAGTACAGGCTGGCCTTGAACTTACTTATGTACCTCATGGTCACCGCCTGATTCTCCTGCCTCAGCCTCTTGAATGCTAGAATTACAGATGTATGCCACCATGCCTGGGTGGATTGGCTTAATTTTTGGGCTATGTAATAATTTTATTTTAAAAACTATGAATAATATGTCCTTATATTATAAAAAGTTTGACCTTATCTAAGCATGCATACTCCAATTTAAGGCTCTGTGATGCTAAAATCAAATGAATCCAGAGAACTCTTGGACCCAGCCTACTTCCAACCCATAAGTATGCTTTGTAAACATCTGTAGATGCATCTTGGAAAGACACATCCATGCTTACATCTTTTTCCAACGTCTGTGGATTTAAATCAACAACTAAATCACCAGGCATTTGGGCTGTTTCTACTAGAATGTTTCTGACTTAGCTTGACAGCTTGGGTAATCCAATCAAAGACAGCGTTTCTCTTTATTTCAGTAATGAGAGAGACCACACTTATCTGAAACCTGTGTTACATTCATCTCACCAACACAGTACTAATGAAAAGGACAAATAACTAGGTCTCTCTTGGTTGCCTGGGTGCCACGGCTTCAATACTTGAGTGCATGGCAACAACGTGTGAATAATGTATCAAAATAAATGTGTGCAAGAGCAGAGGATGAGGGGGCCGAGTGGGGTCAGCGTGGCGAATGGGGGTTAATTTCTATTCGGTCAGGTGAGGTACAAATGCACCAACTTTGCTGGAAAATGGTTCCAATTGTGGCTGAATGGTCTAGTTTCCTGCAAGATACAAGCAGCCTATTATTCTGTGTCTTAAAAGGCTTGTTTGAGTTTGAGCATTTGGATGGGAATCAATACAACAGAGGATGGGAAGAACACTGGCCAACACACCGTGCACATCCTTGAGGCTGGGCTCATGAGCCTGTAATTTCTCCACTAACCCGGGGATGAAACACCTTTGGGTTTGGCAGCACCAGCAGCTAGATGGTCCCCTGCACTTCTGCAGGCCTTACTTCCTTATGGGAGAGGCCAGAGCCGGCAGTCCTTGGCCAAGTAATTTTCCTTAGCCACGATGGAAGTCAAACCACGGATCAGGCCGAGAACATGAGTCAGTGCTGTGAGCCTCCTCTGGGCTGTTTGGAGAGTTCTTGGCTATTTACCTGAGCACGTGCCAGGCTAGGGACCTCGTCTGCAGACTGAAGCAGGTCGGGGATGCAGACCACTCCTCCACCTCTTTACTGTGGACTCCTGGGTGATCTTTCTGGAGAAGTCGCTCAAAATTTATCATTAAAGATTTTTGGAGAGGAAGAATAAAACAGGAGCTTGTGAAGTGTTTCTCAGCAAGAGTCCTGAGGTAGAGATGAGACTAGGAAAACACAAGAAAAAATCGGCTTTGTGAGAGCCCTGGAGGCCCCGGCAATGGTCTAGAAGAGGTGGTTTGTTGGTTCTTGCCAAATTGTCTAACGCATCTTTTAGGCAGGAACTAGAAGGACAAATTGAGAAGTTGCTAAAAGAAAATCCAGAGTTGTCCATGTTTTTGGTCTGTTGTAGGTTAGTAAGCTTTTAGATTTCCGTGCTGATGGAAATTCCTCCAAATGATGACATAAGACAATGAACTCTCCAAAGCACGGGGTCTTGTCACTTCCTTCCTCTCTGTCATTTTTCCTTAAGGGAAGTTGGGCCGCTTCTTAACCTGTCTTCCGGTGCCACAGGAAGACCCCAGCTACTTTCCAGCTCCAGCCCACCCATCTCCACAGCACAGCCCCCAGGAGCCACCTGCTGATTGTGACAATTGCTAATCTGGTGACCAGCCAGTCTGTAGTGGCCCCGGGCTCTGTCCTTACCCATCCAGGTTGCCTCTCTCTGCTCACTGGTGGCTGCAGCTGGGTCTGCACTGTTCCGCCTCGGCTGGCCAAAGGATCTGCACTCCCAACCTGGGCACTGCTCCTTCCCTGAGGTTGTGTTGATCTGAGTGTGGGGTGGTAACTCCAGGGGTGCTCACGGCACAAACCCACATTACAGTCCCATGGACACACTCGCTGGGACCGCAGGGTCCTGCTGCTTGCCTTGAAGAGCTCTGTGAATCTGCTGGTGTAGATGCCAGCAGGTCACCTATGGCACCTTTCATCTCCACTTACCGGGCTTCTGGTGCACATTCCTCCTAGGCCTGTGATGTCTGAGACTCCCCCTCCGACTTCTGCTCCCTGGCGCCCACACCGCCCATGCTCCAGGACAGCCCTTTGGAAAGGGCTTGGGGTGTGCGTGGGGGTGCTGGTTGGGGACCTGCACTGTCCCTGCATCACCACTGCCCACGTTCCCGTTCTGAGCTGGGCCTATGTGTGGACGAGCTGGCGTCAGCTGAGCTTGGATCCCAGCCACGTGCCAGTGCGGGCTTCTCTATGCTCTGCCACAGCCAGCGCCTTGTGACCTTGTGGGGCTCAGGTCACCGAGGCAGCGCTGGGTGACTTTCAGGCTCAGGCAGGGTCATCTTCATACCCAGGGAAGCCCAGGGGCAAGAGAAGGGCAGGATGTGGGCACTGAAGGCTTGGGTCCCCCTCTGGCTGCGTGACCGAGAGCTGTGTGGCTCAGCACGCTGCCTGCGCCTCTCTGTGAAGTCTGGTCGGTCTCATGCTCTCAATGGCTTTGCTGCTGGTGGACACATCTTTAACCTGCACACTGAGACTCTTGCCAACCATGTTACCAGAGCACTCTGTGGGATTCTAGAAAGGTCCAAACTGGTCAAAAAAGCAGGTGCCTTGGGTTAGAGACCATGTCCACAGGCGGCCACAGCACCTTGTTGGCCACGTGACTCCTGTGGCATCTCCATAACCAGCCCACTTCCCTTCCACATCAGACCCCTCCATGGGTCCATGTGAGCACTTCCTGTACACATGGATTAGCAGTCACATGGGTCTCCTTGGTGGCCTTGCAGCTCTCATCCCTTTAGCTATGGACACAGATTTCGGATGGACACAGGTCCTTCACCCCAGGGCCACTTATGGGAGCTCCTGCTTGGAAGCCTCTGGGGTCCCCTGTCCTGGAGGCCATCCCAGTGCAGGCATCGCTAGAGCACTGTGCTCCTGCCTGAGTGGGGACCCAGAGCTCCCAGGGGTCTGGGTGAGCGAGGAGGTGGCCCTAGGCCCTGGTTCCACGGTACAGGGAGAGCCCAGCTCCTCAGCAATGGGACAGAGTGGCCCCTTGGAAAAGTCTCCAGGCAAGGATGGTGACTTCTCTCTGTCAACAGGGGTTGTGTGTTCCTGTTCCCTGAAGCCCTTGGTGCAGCTGGCAGAGCCCAGGTCCAAGCTGTGGGACAGCAGGATGCTCTGAGTGGCCTGTGCACCCTTGGACAGGGTGGCCAGTCTTGCTGGGTAATGGGCATGGATCAAGAGCTGGGCGACACAGGTGTAGGCCCTGGTTTCTCAGTGCTGCCGTGCTTCTCTGGTCGGACGGCAGCAGAGCTGGGACCCTGGAGGCCATGGGGCTGACGGACAGGGTGCTCGCTCAGGGCTGGGGCTCAGGATTCAGCTGGGCACTGAGCATCCCTGTGACCTTAGCTATGCTCTGCTGCCAGTGTGCCCAGCTGCCCTTATCTGAGGTGGGGACAGCAGTGGCAACCTCAGGAGCCACAGGAGTGGGTATGAGGTGCTGGGCAGGTGTTCAGCAATGGGAACATTGCCGTCAGGCTCAGGGTGGGCATAGGATGGGCTTGGGGAACCCCAAGGATGAGAGGGCGAATGGGCAAAAGAGAGAGAAGGGCATCAAGCTTTGTCTTCACCTTTGGTATCTGTGTCTGTGTCTTTGTCTACATCTATACAGTCTGTGTGTCACCTACAGCCACCCACATCTGCGTCATCTACACGTGTAACATCCACCTACAGCTATTGCTGTGTCTCCATACCTACAGCCCTGTGTCACCTGTGTCACCTGTGTCATTGCTACATCTACTGTACATCTCTAGTCCTCTCTATGTGTATCTGTATCCTCTATGTCAACATCTGCATTTCTATCACCTGTTTATCTACCTCTGTGTCTCCACCTGCATCTCCTGTACCTCTTCATATCACCTAAACATCTGTGTCTGCATCTATCATTTATCTGTTTCTACATCTACGGTACATCTTTAGATCATTACATATGTATCTGTTGTCTATATCCCTATCTATCTATCTATCTATCTATCTATCTATCTATCTATCATCTATCTATCTATCTATCTATCAATTGTCTGTCTGTCTGTCATCTCTCTGTCTCTGCTCCATCTCCATCTCTACCTGTCTCTGTGACAGTGACTTGAAGCTGTCTTCCCACGCACTGATGCTTTGAGCTCTTATAACCTTCCTGGCCAGAGTGCTCGTGGGAAGATTCCTGATGTGGACGTGAGTTTGGGTTCACGGGGAGGACGCGTCCACCTTCGTTCCCCTGGAGCCAGTCGAGACACACAGACACTGCCCAAAGCCTCTAGGTGTGATCTCACTGACTTTATGAAGCCCTAACTTTGCAGAGCTTTGGGGGGAGGAGGACGCAGGAAGCCTCACTCACTGTCCTTGTGGTGCCCAGGAAGGCGGCTGCCCACAGAGCACGAAGCCGCACTGCCCAGGGCTGCCACGCCACCCAGAGCTCTGATATGCCGATGTCATCGTCCTTCCATGGAGAGCTGGTGGCAGAAGGGTCCCCGAGTCCCTGGCTCCTGGCCCGTGCTCTGCCCACCCACTGCTGCCTCTCTCTTGGCTCTGGATTGGAACACACTGGTTGTGTGGATGTCACTTGGGCAGTGGTCCCTTCTGGTGGTCTCAGGGTTGATTCTACCCTGACCCACACTGCTAGATCCCTGGTCCAGGTGCAGCCCTGGTGGCTTTATTGTGACACAGTGTCTTACTCATGCTTTTTGGGGTTTACAAAGGTGTCAGATTCACAGAGACCCCAAAGCCAGCTTCCAGATGGTTCAGCAGCACCTGGAAATGCCCTGAGCACCGTAGGGTTGGGGTCACCCTGTGCGGTGAGCCACCATGGGCTGGGCTGCTTGGGCTTGGCTGTGGAGAGGGGTTGTCAGCAACTTCTGGGCAGATAAAGCTCTAATTTATCATTGCTGATGACTTCACCTTGTCCCCCACTAACACTGGATAGGGACTGTGGTCCTGCTTACATCGAGTTTCATGTTCAGAGGAGAAAAGTTCACGAAACAGTAGAGGGTGTGGACACCTGTGCTGGTCCTGTAGTGTGAACTCTGTGCACTCCCCACACCGGAAATCTGTAGCCAGGAGAAAGGGCTCCTGAGAACCGAACCAGGCTTGTGAACGGCCTCAGTGTCCCCTTGGGCACAGCCAGAGTCCCCCGGCAGGTGAGGCGCAGAGTGCCTCTCACGCGCTTGACTGGTTTTGCTGTTGTTTCAGACACCATGGACTCCACGCCATAGGCCCCACACCGTGGGCCCCATGCCACGGGTCCCACACCACAGGCCCCACGCCACAGGCCCCACGCCATGGGCCCTGCCTCCCTCGAGCACAGACACTGTTGCATCCTGCGCCAGCCAGGGTCTTCGTCTGTTGTCTGCTGTTCTCTTTGCAGCCCAGTGCTGTTCAGCTGCAGTAGCTGCTGCGTGGACATTGGAATGCATGCGTGTCACTTTGGGCAGGTCCTCTGAGCTGGGCGGGGACCACACCAGGTCAACTCAGGCTCAACTACTGCACCCCAGGACAAGAAACACTGCTCAGCGCCTGTGGGACCACGGTCCCCTGGTTGCAGGAGGACCTGGACTGGCACCCCTCCCTCCCTCACCCGAGGCCCTGCCTCCTCACTCTGTGGCCAGCGCCCCCTCCCCAACCGCTCCTCAGTCACTGTCACCTGCCACCTCCTGTGAAACAACTATTCCCTTTCTTCACATGGCTTTTATTTCCACATTTATCATAGTTATTTATGTTGATGGCAATAATCCTACTCTATGACCAGGTTTCATGCAATAGGTGCTAAGTTAGTCTGGTGATGTTGAGCAAATGCCTCCTCCCCTACTTCTTTCAAGGCTGAGTGGCTGCCAGCGGGACATGCAAGGTGATCTCAAGGTCAGCCAAGCACTCATTTTGGGAATGAAAACTGCATGTCCTCTGGGGCACTGCTAAGTCTGTGCACAGAAACACATGTTGTACTCTGGTGACCGAGAAGGAGAGAGGGTGGAGAGAGCTTCTCCGTGAGCTATGTAAAATGGCTTAACCATCTCTACTGGGGAAAAGTGACCCTCCAGACAGAGCAGTTCCAGTCAGACAAGCAGGAAGACACAGTCTTCTGGGAAACAGTTAAGCACAAAAGAAATTTTGTTGCTTCATTTCCTGTTGGAAAGTTTGCCAAGGTGTCCACTGCTGTGGCTCATGAGGTGCAGAGGGAGGCAGTGAGTGAAGCTGGGGTCCTGCCTGCAGGGCTCTTTCAGTTTCGAGAGTGTGTGTCACAGCAGAGACTCAAAGGGCACAGGATGCAGCTTGTCTGCCTTGCAGGTTAGGTATTCTCAGGGTTTGTTTTTGAGTGAAAACCTCTGATCCATGTTACTTTGTACAAGAGAGTTCACAAGAAGAGCGCTTGGTAATAGAGAGAACTGGGTCTGGGTCTCAGCTCTTCCTTCTGCAGACAGCCGTGGATATTTCCAACCGCGGTTTCTTCCTCTGTCTTTGGGAACCGCGATGAAACATTTCCTGCCTGGGTTGCCGCAGGTCGGGTAAGATGCCGCATGCAAAGCATAAAGCACAGCATGTTAATTATTATGCTATTAGTGGTGAAAATGAGAATATAGTCAGGATTAGTTTCCTACAGCTGCTGCAACAAATTGCCACGGAATGGCTGACTGGGGAGAGATGTATTCTCTCAAGGACGGGAGGGCGGAGGTCCAATGGCAGAGTGGCAGCAGCACTGGTAACTTTTGGATACTGAACAGTAGTCACCCCACACTGCTGTGTGGTTCTGGGGTGTCACTGGCCAGCCTTTCCATCCGGTTTATAGATACCTCCCCCAACCTCTGCTTCCACCTTCACACGCCAGTCAGGGTTTCTTTCTGCATCTTAGAATCTTCTGAAAAGGCCTCCAGTCGCTGGGGTAAGGACCCACTCCAACCTCATCGAATCATAATTACATCCTCGGAACCCACTTCCAAACAAGACCACCCTCGGAGGTTCTGAGAAGATGGGAGTTTGGGGAGCCTTTGCTCAGCCCACCACAGTGCCATGGAAACAAAACGAGGATGTGGTCCTGAAGCAAAGCCTGACGGTATTTGATTCTTGAAGCTCAACAGATCGGCCGTATCCAATGCATGTTGTATGTGGAGTAGCTGTGGGAAATTCCCAGGGGTTATATTGTATTGACAAAGACCGGATCTCATTTCTGTTGTTGTTTTTGAGCCGGTCTGTCGGGCCCTAGGAAAGTAGATGACATGATAAAAATGGTGTTTTCCCATTTCCCCCACATTATGGTTGAATCCTTTTCCTCATGCCAGGGGCCTAAGCCATCGCCTCGTCCTGTGTCCCTAGAGAAGTCGCTGAAGGGTGCTGGCTCCTGGGTCTAGTTAATGGGTGGTCCCATGCACCTGGCCCTGTGACCAATCAGGAAGGATTTTAAGTGCCATAAAGTCATGCGTGTGGCACACGGTGACCGCAGCACAGCTCTGCTTTAAGGATTCAGAATGGGCCAGGTTTCGGCAGGCTGGAAAGTTCTAGCTCCTCTTCTGGTCTTTTAAACCTTAAGGAATCTAAGTGGATCGCGGTGGAGATTGTGTTCACCTCTGCTTTATACTTCTGCATTTCTGTACCTGAGGATGGAAGATGGTCCCTTGGCAGGGATTGAGTCTGTTGTACCAGGCACCAGGAGAGGATTTGAGGAAGGCCTGCTTTGGGGACACTCTGGGGGCTCTCTGTCCTTGTGACCTCCAAAGGTGATATGTCCACTCTAGAGGACAAAACCTTGTCTCTTTCTACAGAGTTGTAAAAGTGTACGTGGTTGTTGAGATGCCTACATGCAATGCAAAACAGTGCTTACTGGGATTTCAGATCATCTCCCTTTTCCTTGTTTTTCTTTTTTATTTCTTTTTTGTTATTGTTAAATATAACTACTTTATGGATAGTGGTCAAGATGTACTGGGACCATTAGAATTAAGGTTGTATCATGTTTTGTTTTAGTCATCTTTTTCATTGCCGGGACAAAAATACCTCAAACACACAACTTAAAGGAGAGGTTTAATTTAACTCATGGTTTTGGGTTTCAGTCCATGGTTTTTGCCAGCTACAAGGCTGAAACGGCATGCTGGGAAGTCAGAGCGAAGGAAGCATGCTGGGAAGGCAGAGTGAAGGAGGCATGCTGGGAAGGCAGAGTAAAAGAGGCATGCTGGGAAGGCAGAGTGAAGGAGGCATGCTGGGAAGGCAGAGTGAAGGAGGCATGCTGGAAAGGCAGAGTGAAGGAGGCATGCTGGGAAGGCAGAGTGAAGGAGGCATGCTGGGAAGGCAGAGTGAAGGAGGCATGCTGGAAAGGCAGAGTGAAGGAAGAATGCTGGGAAGGCAGAGTGAAGGAAGAATGCTGACCTCATGGTTGCCAGGAAGCAGAGAGAGAATGGAGTCAGGGGCAGAAGCACACCCTGCCAGGTGATGGCCCCAGCGACTACCTCCAGCCAGGCCCTAACTTCTGTCACCCTGTTGTTAATAACACCCTGCAAGGAGTTCTGTCACCCTGTTCTTTCAAGAAAAGAACTTATTTTTAACTTTTGTTTAAAAAGATAAACCTATATTTTCCTTTTCTAATAATTACTTGGTTTCACTGCTGTCTTGTCTGGCCTTCTGTGTAGACGTGCTGAGTGTGCTTGTCATGCTGTCATCTCCTTACCATCTGTCTGCCTGTCTGTCACCTACCTACCATCTCTCTACACATCCACCTTCTCTCTCTCCTACTGTCTGTCTGTCTGTCTGGTCTGTCTGCATGTTACCTATCTGCCTACTATCTAGCTATCATCTGTCTCTCTAGATCGTCTGTCATCTGCCTGTGTCCTGTCACCTACAGATGTCTCTGTCTGCCCGTCCTCTGTGCATCATCTATTTACCTACCAGCTGTCACCCCTAAACCAGCCGCGTGTGCATCATCTACCAACTCTCATCAACCCGGCAGCGATCTGCGTCTCATCTGTAAACTACCATCTACTGTTCTTCTGCATATCACCTATGCATCTGTGTATCATCCATCTGTCATCTACATGCCATCAGCCTACCATTTATCACCCATCAATCAATCATCTAAATACCCATCTCCATTTATCTATCACTGTCATCTGTCTGTCATCTACCTATTATCTCTATATACTGTCAATCTATTCTCTATATTGTCTATCATCTATCTATTGTCTATCTATTATCTACTACCTATGGCTTTATCATCTATTATCTATTTATCATCTATTACCTATCTATCCATCAATCTATCATCTATCTATTATCTATTACCTATCTATCTCTATCTATCATTTTCCTACCATCTCTCCAGCCCCTCCCCTGTCTCTAGTCCCCTCTCCCGGGCTGCTGTCCACCCCCCGGCCAGCGTGGAGGACTCCTCCCTGCCAGCTGTTCTGTAGTGACTGCCCCTTTTCGCCCAATGTCCACCTCCAAATTCAAGCCCAGGAACACTGGATCCAGGTAAATATTCACGCTTCCGTGAGGCAGCTTGGCCAAGCCTGGAAGCAGACCTGAGATGTGGTTCCAGTACAGTGGGCCAGTCACAAAATTTAGCCAGTGGATGGTGAAGTCCTGCCTGGCAGTTGTCTTGTGACCTCTCTTGCAGCTTTTGGGGTCTCCTGTCTTCACACCCTCTGGGGAAGACCCACCCTCGCTCCAGACACAGTGCACACCAAGGGCATCAAAATATCCCAAAGCTCTTCCGTCAAAAAACCAAGTCTCCAGAGTCTGCCCCAGGAAGCCAGCAGCCTGGGGGGTCCTCGCTGACACGGGTGCTGTGCTGGGTACCTGGCCTCAGCCAGATGCCACGTTCATCCCTGCCTCTCGCTACCTCCACACAAGAGACTACCGAGAAATGGAGGAGGAGAGCGGACCAGGATGCTTGTGGGAGATTTTTCTCTAACTACCAGGGAGAGATAAAAATACAATCTAAGAATATTGGGTACAATGAAATGTTCAAGTATTAGGGCTCATAAATCAAAAGTGAACAGTGTAAGAACAGGACAGTGGCTTCAGCTTTATTGCACAGTGCAAAGTCATTGGTTTGGTTGCTTTCACGTGTCGCAGGGCCTGGTTCTCAGCCCACACTGGAGGGCTCAGAGTCTTTCCCAGAGATGGGCCGAGGCTGGGCTGCACCCTGGAGCACTGGGGAAGCCAGGGAATTTGGGGACCCAGAGGTGCTGGGGATGGTGCTTTCTTTTTTGATTAAGCAGCTATCTGGGGACAGGTTTTACAGAAACCTGTGGGTCAGCCTAGACCAGGCCAGCCCCATGCTTTGAGTAAGTATGCAGGGTCCCCATCAGCATGTAGTACAGTGGCTTCGCGCAGAGGTAAATCGATAACCGCGCTGACTGGTGGCTGTCTTTACGTAATGCCTTTGCTTCGTGCACCTCAAACTGCTCGGGCAGTGTTCACTCGCTGGGTGCCAATGCAAAGTCAAAACACCGTCTCGTTGCGTCGCTATAATTACACCACAGGGCACCGGAGAGGATGCTTCCCTGGTCCCCTTCCGCCCGGTCCCGACCCCGGGCAGGGCAGCATCTCTGTTTCTTTTGTGTGAGAGGCGTTTGGACCAACACACTTCAAAAGGACCGTTTCTCCCAACTCCACATGAAGCTGCTCTGCTGTCACAAGCAGCATCCGTCGTCCCTCCACAGCGTCAGCATAGCACCCAAGTGATCGGCATCAACTCCATCACTGCTGTGCTGGGCACTGTGCACACGTGTTTGCGCTGGAGGCTCACACTCGGCACACAAGATCGCTTCTATTGTGCTCACTGTACCGAGGGGGCACAGGCGGAGAGACGCACAGTGACAGCGGGGGTGGGGCGACCTCTCTTCACTTCCTGTTCAGTGAGATTGCAGGTCCATGGCTGTGCATTTCCTCTCCTTTCTGTATCCTCCTGCAGGCTCACTTTCCTTCATCAGTGTACACACGCGCACGCAAGCACACTTGCATGCAAATGCACCCTTCTCATGCATGTACATGCACAGATACACACAGGCACATGCATGTGCACACATATGTATACATACACAGGCACACACTTGTACACAGTGCACACATATACATGCACACAATGCACACGTATATGGGCACACATGCACACATATACAGGCACAGTGCACACATATATATATACACACACATGCACACACATACATCACCACACAACTGGCCCATGGGAGATCCTCAAAACTTTTGATATACTTGAAACCATAAAGCTCTAAGACTAAAATCAAGCCCAAGGCATTAATTTACAGGAACAGTGACTTCGACCCGTCTCAATATTAATTTATCTTGAGATATAAGCTGTCGTGAAAATTTTCTTTTTTCCCTCCAAAGTGTTCCAGTTGATGTAAGTGACAGGTATCAAATTACATAAGTGACTGGAATTATGTGAATGACAAGGTTGATTTTCATGTGTGACGAGGGAATCAGTATCATTACTTTATAGTCACACCTCACGTTTTCCTAAATGAGTGAGCCGGGAGAAGATGAGAACATCGAATTATTCTCTGAAGGAAACTTTGTCTGAGTCGATTCTTTATTTTGTTGGAGTCTCTGATAAGTATTGATTCATGGATTGATGGGCTGATCTGAATCATCCCATACCAGGTGTGTTAGAACATGCTTCTTAATTAAACTTTGGGGACCTGAGAGAATCTTTCCAATTAATATTAATAATCGATTGTCAGGAAAAAGACTTCGAGAAGCAAGGGATTTAGTTTTCTTTTTTTATTCAAAT
The DNA here is from genome assembly GCA_004027455.1 of Hydrochoerus hydrochaeris. Lineage (NCBI taxonomy): Eukaryota > Metazoa > Chordata > Mammalia > Rodentia > Hydrochaeridae > Hydrochoerus > Hydrochoerus hydrochaeris. The sequence continues at coordinate 40,307 of PVLA01009303.1, read as the reverse complement.
ATGGATTTACCTTTCTTTCTCCCACACCAGAGCTCTATTAAAGAGGAAAGTAAGTGGATCCCAGTAAATTTGCTCTTTATTACCAATGCTAGAGACGGCACCCCTGCCTGTGACTCCTGTTTACATGACAGCTGGTCCTCCAGCCTGGTGTGTTCCGGTCAGTGTCCAGTATAGGCTCAGCAAGGAACTGGCTGCCCTGGCCTCTGCGCCCTCGCACAGACCTTGAGGACGGAGCCCTGGAGGACCCAGGCTGTGCACAGCCCTCCAGAACCTCAAGAAGCTAAGGCCCTGCTGCTCCGCACTCAGCAAAAGTGGGCCCAGCTTGCTGCGGACCACATTCCCATCAACTCCGATTTCTTAGCAAACCGAGAAATTCAGCTCATCGGCATCTTGGAGCCGAACCTACGGGGTATCCGGGAGCCACAGCCTGGAGGGGAGGAGACCGCTCCCCTGGGTGGGCAGGGCAGGCTCCCCGGGAAGAACCGCCTGGCCGGGAGGAGGCTGAAGTGTGCGCACTTTGCGAGGGGCCATCTGCCCTCACAGTCCTGCTTTGTTTTTTTGCCCTTCCAGGTCGAATCCGTCCTCTCCTCCTGCAGGAGGCTCACCTGGCACAGACGGGCTCTGAAAACTGCGCCATCAGCAGTGGGCGAGTTATTACCTTGTTAATTAGGGTCGAGGATCACTAATAATTTAGCCAACACCATGGTATTTTTTTTTAACAAGGCATTTACTGCGTTTATTTCCTTTGGCAAGAGCTCCAATAAATACAGTGAAGTTTGTTAATTTATGAAGCTTTTATCTAACACAAATGCATTTGCCACAGTTCTAAATTTCTGTCTTCACAACCACACCCCACTGCTGCTGTGTTTCCCAGCTCCAACACCTGCAAAAGCCTGTGGCAACACTGACCTTGTAATGTGTCCAAGATTGAAGGGGACGATGTGCAGGAAAGTGACGGAATAGACTTAGGGAGTTGGTGGTGGAGAAAAGAGATTATTCAATGTGTCGTGTTGAGACAGTAAGATGAGCCATCTGGAGAAGAAGTAAATTTTGTCCTTACTTCACTTTAAACTTACATAAATTTCAGAATATATATTATACACACACACACACACACACACACACACACACACACACACACACACTGCGTTCTAGCAGGCACCAGTTTGGTCTTTGTAGGCATCATTGAAACATTATAACAAAAAGGAAAGAAAATTTTTCCCTCCACTATAGCTTGGAACACCTTAACTTCAATCCCCAGCACCACAACCAAACTAACAAGAAGAGGAAGAGGAAGCAGAGCAAGGGAAAAGTTTGGTGACTAGGAATCAAGCCAATTTAAAACAAAACAAAACAACAAACAAACAAAAAATGCCTTTTGGTCAACAAATAACCATAAATAGTTAAAAGAAAACTGAAGAATTAGCTTTAACTTACATAACAAAGGGCTCATTTTCTTATTATATGAAGAGCTATCCCAATAGCCCAAGATAAAAATGAGCATGTAATATGAACAGATAGTTCATAGGAAAGAAAATGGATTGGCGGATAACATGTCCAGCCTTGCTCTGAAGAGAACAATGCGGACTGAGCTAGCCGCTTTGCAAACACTGCCACTGCTGTGTCCACCCGTTGCTGTCACGGTGGGCCGTGTGCTTAGTGACTGTGAGCCACGTCAGCCTTTTGTGCACGCTTGATGTACAAGGCGTGTAAATGTGGCCTCTCTCTGCGTCACACTAGACAGGATGGAAGATGCTTTAAAAGGATCGTACAGTTAGTTTTTTAAGGCTACATTTAACTAGGAAAACTTCTTCAGACTTTCGTCTTTCTTACTTTTGAACAGTAGAAGCTAATTTTCTTATAGACAGTCCCATGAGGGACAAACCCGTGTGACAGGGGCCAGGGCTCTCCTCTTCCTCCTCCCTGCCCACTCACCCAGGTAGGCACTGTTCCCATATTTTAGGGTGTATCGTCCTGTATTTCTTTTCTGCCAAATCAGTAATATTTTGAGGTGACTCAGAGATACAAATCTTTCCTTTTTTTCATATACAGAGAGCAGCACACTGTACATAAACTGTTTTGTACTTCCTGTTTTTCTAACAATACCCTACACTGGGTAAACTGGTGACTTTGTTTTTAATACCAGGAATCAAACTCAGGAGCTCGCTCTTGCCAGGCAGGCACTACGCTGCTGAGCTCTACCCCCAGCCCCGAGCTAGTGACTTTCAAGGCAGCCTAAGACTCTGCCTCCATCAAGGGCCCATTTGTGTGCCCCGTGAAGGGTTTAATATGCTCCAGATCCTGTTGGCAGAAGAAATCATCAGTCACTGCATGCCAGTGACATGCCGAGACCTTCACACTGCTTCTGCTAAAATATTACAGGCGTGCTATTTTGTGAGGCCACGCGTGCACACGTAGGGGCGCGCCTTGACCTCTTCCATCGCTTTTCTATGATTCGGTATTTGTCAAAAGGTAGGGGCCATAGTAATGCCCTTCTGTGTAGAAACGCGTGATCCTACTCGGGAATCGTACCCAGTCCAGGTCTACTCAGGCATAGGGAGCTTATCAAAGAGAAGTCCAAGGGCTCTCTGACTGCAGAAATGCGACAGCAGATCCCTGCCGAGGATCCTCTGCAGGTCTGCAGGGAGGCCTTGCATTTCCAGCAGTTTCTTTCCAGCAGTTTCGTAGGAAGCTGGGAGCATTGAAAGTCACCTTACTTTTGTTTGGTAGTACTTGATTCAGAAACACCAGAAGCAGTCAATGCAGCATGAATTCTACTTGTGTCTGAAAAGTCTCACCGAGGGCTTGGTTTCAGGATTCATTTGCAGGCCGAGGATAAAACCTTGTGCAGGCCATGGATCTGCAGCACCTCTGAGGCGTCTCCCATCCTGATTGTCTTCTGACCAAGCTCCCCCTCTTTGCTCCCTCTGGAGGAGGAAGTGGAGAGTGGAGAGCGGAGGCCCTAGGGGCAGCCAAGTGGGAGCCGGTGCTGCCCCGGTGGTGCTGCCCCTGTGCTGGTCAGCAGCCCCTGAGCCTTCACTCCTGTCTGCCTAGATCCCCAGGCTCCTCCAGCTCTGCAGTCTTCTCTCCTCAGCCCACAGCTTTGCTTTGGCTCCTGTCTCTCAAAGTCACATGACTTCCTGTTCCTTTTGAATCGCAAATACTATGGTCAGACCTTGCCTCAAGGTGAGGAGGCGCTCCAGGCCTGCGGGGAGGACCCTGCTGACGGTACCGGTACCTGGCTTTCTGTGGGCCCCTCACTCCCGTCGCCTTGCTGGCTTTCCCTCCAGACCTGCCGGAAGAGAGTGATGAGGTGCTCACCCCCAGCGCCACCGCGGTGATGTAGCAGGAGGGTCGTCTGTTCCCTAGGGCCTCTTCCGCCCGCCGTCCACTCTTCTCCTTGGCTGTTCCTCCTCATGAAGCCTAAATCTTGATCTTCAGAGGCAGAGAGAGTGGAAACTGAGTCTTGACCTTGCAAGAAAACGGTTTCAGGCTCATGTTCAGCCTCTCTAAGACGGGTGGCAGCGCCTGCCTGGTGGATCCATGATGCGATTCTGCGGTCAGTGCCAGGCCGCTGGGCGAGGCCCCCTCCTCCTCTCTGTGAATGCATATCCAACACCTCAAATGTCATCATGAACGATAACAAGGAAGTCAAAACAGAAGCAAAAATAGTAGCCTATTTGCCCTTGTAAAATTTCATTTCTTGGTAGCCCTGAGACTCCCACAGTCTTCAGTGATCAGGTCCATGCCTGGGCTCCTACACTAAAGCAACACTGCGTCCTTCCAGACTCGCTGTTCAGCTAAAGCTGGGCAGGGGAGGGGGAGGTGTGAAGGCAGCAGGGGTCCTGGGGGTGAAGGGAAGAGGGATGTAGGGTGAGGCTGGGGCGATGGCTTGTCTTCCAGGATGGAACCTAGCAGCCTCTCTCCAGGACAGTTTTTTCCTTTTCTTACCCTCTGCGCTAAGATAAATTTTCTTTTCAGATTGCGATTATGGATTAATTTATGACTTTCCTTAATTGTCTGAGCAATACAGGTTAATGTCCTGGTAAGGACAAGTTCTCTTGTACTTTATGAGAGCAATCACTTAATGAAAATCAGGCTATTACTTTTTATCTCCTTCTCCTTGGCAGCGCCTGATACCATGGGGCGTTCCTGCAAATTCCCTTCCCCTTGCACCCGGGTAGGAAAGAAAGCTTTATTTGGCTTTGACACAAAGATTTCCTGATGCTGAAGCTGGAACTGCCACCTGCTGGGCCAGGCTGGAGCAGGGCGTCTTCCCAGGGCAGGAGGCTTGCTCTGCGGAACCCATGTCATGGCCAGGAGCGGCTTTTGCCAGGAGGGATTCAGGTCCAACAGAGACCCAAGGGATGGGGCATCCCCTCTGCTTCCAGAGCATTGTGTCAGGGTGTGGGAGGTGTAGCATTGTGGAAAAAGGACAATTGGGGGTTGTAGCCAGGCCTGGAATTGGCTCCTGGCTCCCCCAAGTGCTGTACCCGCCATCTGCCCAACAGGAATAACACTGATTACACAGCTGGGTCCCTTGCCGCCGTCCGGCCAGTTTAGATCTTTGTCTCGTTTTCCCACAAGGGCCCTGGATTGGGCTGCACAAAGCAGATGCCAGCCAGGACATATGTGGGTTGGCTCACCAGGCAATGCTTCCCAAGAGCCAGGACTGGCATTGTTGTGACACTGGGGAGAAGCCGCATGAAGCCACTCCGCCATCTCTGAGAGCCCCACTGTGGCTCTCCATCTCCTGCTGCCCTTCACTCCCTGCACTGGCCACTGGCCCGGGCCACAGCTGCCCTGAGTACCTCCTGGCCCTTCCAGCTCTGCCATGCAGGGCAGGTGGCTCCGTTTGCCCAGGTGCCATCCTCGAGATGTGGGCACTCACAGACTGTGAGATGGGGAAACAGGCAAGAAGTGAGATGGGCCACCCACAGGCAGCAAAGGGGCTTCAGGAGACCCCACTGTTTCTTGCAGGAGATGCAGAGGGAGCAAAACAAACATGGCCTCTAACTACATAGGTCTCCACCCATAATGGAGGGTGCAGATAGTGAGTGGACAATGCCGCAGTGTCCCCCAGAGGCGGTCTCCACACTGCACCGCTCAGGGAGGAGCCTTAGGGAGCTCCAGGAGTCTCCCTAAGGGAAAGGCCAGCGATGCCCAGGATTTACCCACCATAGGGCTAGAGGGGCTCCTCCAGGAATCCAGGTCTGCACAGCCTAATGCCCAAACTCCAGGGGCTACAGGAAACTACATGTTGGCTGCACAGAGGGCAGAGGATGGGGAGGGAAGCTGACAAGCTGGGCTGTGGTTGTGGCCAGGAGCACTGTGCCAGGACAGAGCAGGAGGCCTGGCTCAGAGACAGAGGCTAGTGTGGGGGTGTTACGGCTTAAGTCTCAAGGTCCCCTCAGTGCTTCTTGTGCTCAGATGTGGGCTTTGGAAAGGTGGTGAGACCGTGAGGTGCTGTTCTCACCAGTGCACTCACCCTGGGTGAGTTCGCCGCTGAATGTGTTGCATGCAGGGCCTCATCAGATGAGATGGGTCCCTGGGGTGTGACCCAGAAGAGTGGATTTATGACTCCTGCTCCTCCCTCCTCTCTACTTCCTGCTGCCACAGGACGAGCAGCTTTTTTCCTTTATGCCCTTTCATTGCTGTTTCTGTTTGGGAGCCAGCTGATTGTGGACTTGACCCTCTGAAACTGAGCCACGAGCCAAAATAAACCTCTTTTCCTTTGAATTATGGGTATCAGATATTTCTCCTGGTAATGGGGAAAGTGACTAAGACAGGATTCTATGTTGGGTTTCCAGGAAATAGTTCATAAATAGCATCCCGTGTTAGTAGTAGCAGTTCATGGTAGAAATATTAACTATTTTTGGTATTTCTCATCACTACTGTTTCTCTCTTACACCCATGACTAGTAACTCGGACCTGGCTCTGTTAGGCTATGGATTTGTTTAACCTCTGTGTCTCCTGTTAGTCTGTAAGTTTCACAAGGGGAGTGAATGCATGTTTTATCGAACTAGTCATATATTCAGCAAAATGTATTTGTTAAGTGAGTAAGTGAATATGTGTGTGGGAGGCCAAAGAAGGAAGGAACAGAGTCCCTCTCCTCAGTAGCACATGGGTTTGTCACCCAAAGGCTGTTTACTGAGCACACAAGGACTGTGCCCTGTCCTTGACTAGGTGGTGAGGGTCAAATTAGGAATGAAATGTAGGTCCCACAATCCCTGCCCTCAGGAAACTCAGCACTTGCCTCCTGGTTCTCAGAGTACAGGCTTTTCCCATGAGCTCCATGTAGAAATTGGTGGGGATGTGGGATTTTCACAGCATTGGAGGATGGGGCACAGTTGGCCTTGGGCTGGGGGGGTGACTGGAGGTGGTGTGTGATGAGAGGACAGGTCAGCACAAGGCAGACTCGGTCATTATCCATGTGACCTTCAACACCTGGAAGGGGGGATGCATGCAGCTGGAAAGAGCTCTCTGTGGGTAGTTTAGAACCAGCTCTTTTATCCATAAGCACCGTGTGTGTTTCCAGTATGATTTTAAGGTGCTGGTCTCTATGGCGGTAAAATGGTGACTGCAGCACTTGGACTTAGCCCCGCCTGACGTGTGCAAATCAGCACTCTTAAGTACGTTCACAACATCATGCAGTGGATTCATTTTACAAAAATAAAACTCTATACCCATTAGGACAACGACTTCCAATTCTGATTTCTCCCTCCCTAGCCCACAGAATCCCCCCTTCTTCTTCCTGCCTCTGGGAATTTGATGATGCTACTTTATGATCATGGAGCCACACAGCATTTGTCGGCGCCTGTTTCTTAGCCTGTCCCTCGGAGTTGGCTGTCCAGCGTGTGTTAGAATTTCCTTCTTTTAAGGCTGAATATTTCTATTTATGTCGACGTGGCACTTTGCTCTGTCCAGTCCACTGTTACTGGAACTTGGATAGCTCTTACTTCCTTACTGTTGTGAGCAAAGCTGCTCTGGCCCTGATTTTGCAAACATCTCTTTGAGATCCTGCTTTTAGTTCTTTTGGATGAGAGCTGAGAACTGTAGCTGCTGAGTCATGTATTTTTTCTTAAATCACATACTCATTTTTTTTAAATTAAAAAAAAATACAGGTAAATGAAGGAAAAAGTGAGTTTCCATTTGTTTTCAGCATTCCTGAGAGACACTCCCACTTGGGGAGGAGATCTGTCCCAGCGGGCCTGCCCCTCGCTGTGTCTGCATTGTCCCTCTGCCCATCTGGTTATTTTGCATTTGCAGCTGTGGGGGGTCTTGGCAGTTCGATGTGTGACACAAACCAGAGATGCCTTGGTTGTGTCACTTAGTGTCACTGTGCCCATTGATGTAATAATGTGCATACTTCTGTCATAAGTGATTTTCCTTTGATTTCTCCTCTGCTATTATTATTATACAGTATTATAGTATTATATTGAATTTTGGAAGTGTTAACTATATATATATATATATATATAACTATAGGTTAATTATATATATATAACTATATATATATAAAACTATATATAACTATATATATATATAACTATCAATTTTATTCTCAGGATAGAAAAAGAGAGCTACAAAATATTATTTCAAAAAAGAAACTTGCTTCCACTTCGTTTACGTGTCCTAAACTTTTCAGATTAACCAGATTCTAATGAGGAAGAATTTAAAATATGATCTTTATGATGCATATTAGCAACAGAAGCTGCAAACCTGCCTGTTTTGTGGGTCAGGTGCTGGATGTGGGCAGAAGATTCTGCTGGGCACCGATCTGAAGTGTCCGTGATGCGTTCCTCGGCGCCTTCCGTCCCTGTAGCTCACGGAAGGGGCTGGGAATGACAGCTCCCCCTTGGATTTATGTGCTGCAGTTTCCGCTGGCCTTGACCTCTCCCGGTTCCTCTCTCTGTGGCCAGTTACCGCCGGACCTTCGGGAGATGGCGGTGGTGGTGTCCTCCTGCTGTGGTGACCATGGTGCCCACTGACCCGCTCTGATAGCACCTCCTTTCTGTGACTCGGGGAGGGCAGGCTTGCGTGGCCTCTTTCTGCAGCTTCCGAGTGCTGTCCCAGAGCACTCATGCATTGGAATATGTACTGTTTTATTATAACTTACTATCTTTTTATTTCTTTTTTATATTACAGTTAGGATATTATATTGATTTTTTTTTTAAAAAAGTGTGTGTAGGTAGGTTATATTATCCATTAATTTCATTTGAGGGTAGTAAAAAAAGATACTAGAAAATATTTGTCATAAAAAGGGATTTGAACCCAGAAGTTTGGAGAACCACAGGTAACATAAATAGATAATTACACAGACCACTGACCGATGATGACCTCTGTGACGGACAGGCAGAGTGCATGGTGGCAGGAGCCTGCCATCTCACCTGGGGCTGGTGACACTTTCCTCAATCATGGTGTCCAGAAGTGTTGGCCAGCAGCTCTGTCCCCTCCCAGCACTGCAGGGTGGGTGTCCCCTGTGGGGAGGACATGGCGTTGGCCTGGAGGGCCAGGTGGGGTCTGGTGGCGCTGGGCTTGACCTGTGCAGCACCATGGGGTACACAGGACCAGGAAGCAGGCTCCTGGGGCAGAGCAGAGGGCCTGGCTCCCTCAGGAAGACTTGGGTGGTGGGTGCCCCTGGTGGGTGGGTCGGGTCAGTGCTCCTGGCAGGTGGTGTAAGCAGCGTCTGTGGGCCACACCCTGTCTGGGGAAGATGGGGTGAGCTTCTGTGGGTGCCTGGGAGGTGTCCCCATGAGACAGTGAAGGCAGAGATGTGGGGTGTCCCCCTTCTTCCCCGGGGTGAGCAGACAGCCCTGCAGGGGCCTGAGAGTGCAGGGTCCTTCGGAGGCAGGCCCAGAGCTGCTGGGGCCTGCTAGACCTGGCAGGTGCACCTGACCCGAGGTTGTTCATTGTGGCCCAGCTGCGGGTTTGCGCTTCCTGGGTTAAGGACGCGATGGCAGCTCTGGTCACTCGGTGAATGTGCAGGACTCAGTGGGGTGGGGTGGCCTTGGTTCTGCAGCTCTCCCTTGCTCATGAGCAGTGATGCTGCCTCTCAGAGATGGACGAGGGCACCAAGTGCCCAGCACGTAGCTGGTGTCCACCATGTTCCTGCTCTTCCTCCATCCTCCACTGTCACAGGCGCAGTGTCGGGCACACGGTGCTCCCCAGCCGCTCGTGGAGTTAGCCTGGCCCACACAGCGAGGTGGAGGCAGAGGCAGCGGGTGTCCTCAGCACAGCTGGGCGGAGCACCGAAAAGGAACTTGACTGTAGGCTGGGACGTCGGGCAGGGGAGGTCGAGTGTGTGCTGGGCTCTAAGGCTGGGTGGGCAGGGGCTCCACCAGGAGCTGGGAGGACAGGGCAGCGATCAGACGCTGTGTGCCCTCCCCTTACTCTGTGGCAGGCAGTGCAAAGTCACCACCATCACAGTGTGCGGGGCTGGAGGAGGCCCTGAGCAGGCGGCCCCCAGGCGCTCCCCACTGGCCGCAGCCACGGATCCCTGTGTGGACCCAAGCATTGTCCTGCATGTACGTGTGTGTGCGTGTGCGTGTGTGTGTGTGTGTGTGTGTGGATGCCTGGGCCATTTCCTCTAAGCAGCATTTGATGAAGCTGGTCAGTCCCAGGCCTGCTGGTCTAGGATGTCGTTGGCAGAATCATGAGTCATTATTATTGAATGGGGCCGTGTAATTAATCCAGGAAAATCACATCCTGATGGACTGTGTCACTGAGCAGTGGACAGTGTGAGTCGCGGGTCCCAGGGGAGTGCGGACTTCTTCCTAGGCATTTTTAAAATGCAGATTCCTTTCCTGCACAGGTCTGGATTGCTCATTTTTCATCGTTCTGCTCGTGCAGCTCCAATGAGAACGATGCACTTTGTTTCAGTTCAGCAAAGAAATGGACATCAAAAGATTGTGGACAAAGAAGGTTACTGCGAATGTGTGTAAGTGCATGCATGCATGTGGCGTGTGTGTGCGTGTGTGTGTGTAAAGCCCATAACACCTGTGATCTGACTTCATGAAAGACATTTGGATAAATGAGAACAGAACTAGACTCGTTCTCAATGCTAGGTGTGTGCTGTGTTTTCTATGAAAATGAGACATTTGACACAACTTCTCAGATAATGCAGGCTATGAAGCCCTCAGCACATGTACGGCGCATGTGCGCCTGTGTGTTAGTGTGTAAACCACTCGGATTGCAAGCGGATGGATTAGTCCAGCAGGATTTCCCTCATAAATAACAGAATGGGTCCCCTGGAGATGTATGGGTTCCGTTGCCTACAGGAAGTGAAGCTAAGGGCTCAGGTGGCTTTGGTGGAGACTTCACGTCATCAGATACATTTATTTTAAGTACCTCGAAAGTGGAAGCAGAAGTTGATGAGTGAACATAGAGAACATAAAACACATTTGAAGATTCTTGTTTCTTCATTTCTGAGCCTACTTTTCAAGTGTCTTAGTATAATTCATATTTTTTCTTAAAAAGCATTAATTTGAGGAAAGCGGAAAAACACTTATGATTATTACCCAAATGCCGAGAAACAGCATAAAGGAAAAATGAGGCAACCTACGAGAAAAAATGTGTGGCGTCTCGCTGGTGAGCAGGTAGTTTGAAAGTGGAATCTCAAGAAAGAACCCTGGATTCTTTCACATTCTTCTCTCACATTTCTTAGAAGCATAAAATTAACAATATATTGTGATAGCAACAACGGGCTGCCTTCCCTTTACGGAGGTTTCAGATGAAACGTGAAGTGCTTAGCTCTATAAATTGAGTAAGTTTCATCTCATGATCCGACTTCTTGAGTGAGAACCAGCTGGCTATGACACTGGTTTTCATTTGAAATCTTCACATATACCTTTGTATCTTCACATCCAAATAAAAGTAAGGCGTCCACGTTTTATTGATATTTCCATTTATGTTGAAACCTCTTCAAATAGTTTATGTGAAATAATAGTGAAATGATATTGTTTTGACTGATTTTTCAGGGAGGCTTTAAAAAAGTCCTTGTGTTCTCCTGTGAAGTGCAACCCTCTTTGGAAGGAATGAAATTTCAGTTGTTACAATGTATTTTATCCTTGCAAGCTTTCAGAATAGCACACCAACTCATCAGGATTTATGGTCCTTTCTCGTGCTTGTTGGCATGTGAATTTATTCATAGTAGATGTCACTTGCAGGCATCCGTGACTTGGCACAGATTTCTGGTGTGGGAAAGTAGACTTGAGAAGCAGTTTTGGAGTCTTCAGATTTCTGTATTGTACTTTCAAAGACTGATGAAAATGGGCTGTGAAATGTTCACTGCCTCTGAGTGGAACGAGCATAATTGCTGAAAAGTAGCTCTGGGTGGTCAGGGGCTTATTCCAGATGGTGCTGGATGTGAACCTGGTGGTGACTGGCCGTCCGGACAGGCACGGCACTTGTCTTGGGGTCGAGTGTTACATATTCTGAAGTGTGGGAGACTCTTCCTTCCTTCTGACACTTCTTGTTCTCATCTAATCAGCACAAAGCTCCCCTTTGTGGGTGGCTCCCTTTCAGCCACAATTACGTGCACAAACACCTCCCGCCTGGTACGCAGGTCCTGCTCACGGCTGCAGCTGTGTGCTGATCCGTTTCCCTCGTGAACTAACCAGAGGCAACACCAAAGCAGGGTTTTGAGATCTGAACTCTGGATTTTCCCTCTTGGTGGAGAGATGGCTTTTAGCAGGGGCTCATTCCTGTCCTGTTCATCAAAAATAAAAATAACAAACTCCCCCATTAATCCACAGCGAAAAGTCACTAGGAAGGGGACATCCTGTCGAGCCAGGGTGGTCTCATCAGATGAGATCCCTGGGGAGCAGGGTAGCAGTGGCTGATGTGGGGCCGGAGGTTCCCTGGCCACATCACTTTGTCTGGGCTGCGGGCTCCTCAGGCCTCCTTCCTGGGCTGCTCCAAGTTATCAGCCTGGTGCTCCCACGGCAAGCGCTTGGCCATCTGTCTCCTTCAGAGTGGGGTGGTTGAAGGTCCCCATGCAGGATGCTGGGTTCATGGGCCACCTGAGGAAGTCCTGGCTTTGTTCTTCGCCAGGCAGCTACTGGGCTGCGTACCTCATCTTCCTGCTCTGCCATCTCTCGTCGCATGTCACTTGTGCAGCAGAGTGTCCCACGTGCTGCAGGAGAAGCTGAAGGAGGACTTCCTCTCACGGCTGCATCAGCTGGTGCCGAGCGCGCAGGCTCCTCCCGGGCTACGGGAGCCAGGCTGAATGAGGCACCAGCTTTGAGGCGCACTGAGTAGTGGCTCTAGAGTGGTCAGGACATGTGGGGTCTTTCTCCAAAGAGGTGCAGATAGTGATGTGGGCAGTGAGGTCCCTCCAGCATAAGAAGGCAGGGTTGTTGGCTGTTGGGAGCTCTGACTCCATGTTGGACCTGGGGGGCTCCAGGAGGAAGGACACTTGGACTGGACCCGGAGGGTGAGTGGGACCCCAGGGGCAGAGCACGAGCCGGGCTGGGAGGCACTGAGGGCCGGTGTAGGGCAGCCACCACAGCCGGAGGTTAGAGTCCTCTCTGGTGGTCGGTGGCCTGTGGCAAAGGTAGGGCAGTGGCCGTGGGCCTCCCCAGGAAGCCTGCAAATGGGGGAGGGTTGGACTGGCACAGAGGCCGGGCACACTCACGCTGGGGGGCAGGAAATCACGTGTGCAGGCAGGACCCTGGTCTTCCGGCTGCAGCGGCAGCAGTGTCACCACTTGCCCTGGCTGATCGGCTGCCCATGGGCTCAGGTTCTGAGGTTTTGCTCTGCACCAAGTGTCACTCCCATTTTCTGAGCGTTAGGCCCTCCCTGGAATGACAGCAAAGGGCAGGATTACAGCAGGATGGCTCTTAGGCCCTGGGCCGCCCATGGGCACCGAGGCCTGGGGGTCCCCGGGCAGGCTGTGGACCTGTGTCTATTTCTCGGGCCAAATGCTCCACAGTGACACTAAGGTGAATCTTCCATTCTGCACTCGTCCCTCCAGGCATTCAAGGTCGGGGTAGCCTTGCTCTGATGGCTCTTGAGATGTGTACTTCTGTGTCACCTAGGGTTTTCTAAAGGAGTCGGGTCAGGGTAAATTATGAGAACTTTTAGAGATGAGTTCAGTATAGTTTCAGTACTTCTGCTGTGCCCTGAAAAGCAAACTCCGCTCTGTGTGATCGTGTAACCTGCTATTGTCTCCTCGGTCATCACTGTATTTTGACCTTTTCTTCCTACCTATAAGAAAATACAAGAAGGGTAATTTATGGTCTTGTTTTATAATATTTTAAAGATACATAAAATATTTGAAATATACATACCTACATTTAAAGGCTTGTAAGTTTTATCTAAAATTTATTTTATAATTTAATATTTTATTCTCAAATAATAAATATTTGCAGTGTATTTTATCTTGTTGAACTAAAAATGGGAGATGAGAATAGAATTCTCAACCCACAAACTGCCTACCTCTAAAGAAGATGCAAAAGTGGAATGAGACACAGCTTTCTGACTCTCGAAATTCTAAATGGGAACAAAAATGCTGAGAGTTACCTTTCCCTTGACTTGGTGATGCTAATAATTAACTTACTGTGTCTTTTGCTGCAGAAAAAATCTAAATAATGTCTTAGCACCACTTATGGTAGCGTTTTGAGACCTGTACTTCAGAGTTTAAAGAAACTGGGTTTATTAATGTTGCTACGCGAAGGCCGTTAACAGCTAAACATGCCTGCTCCAGCTCTCTGAGCGAGGCCTCTTCCATGCGCTCCGGTGCTGTTCCGGCTGGCACAGTGCTCCCGTGGTGAGATCTCGCCCGCCGCGGGTCACACATCTATCTGCCCAGCAGATGGGTGAATCTGTGCCTGTGTCCGCCCCACACCAGCAGGGAGGACCCATCAAAGATGATCTCAACCTTGGTGAAAAGCACATGGTGCTGAAATATTCAGAAGTGTTGAGTAACTATTTGGAGCTGAGAGTCTATCCCAGAGCAGCCTTGCTAGGGCAAGCGGCGAAGGGTGGGAGTGAAGGGCGGTGGGCGTCGGCGGCATCTGAGCATCAAGAAGCAGAGCCCTGAGAGGTCTGGGTCGCCATGGGCCCCCTGCACGCGTTTGCACCCCGAAAGCCAGGCTTGCCTGGTTACGCCCCTGCCTGCACTGTAAGCGTTAGTTGTCCCAGGGAGCGTTAACCCCGGGTACCTGCCTCTTCACCTCTGCCAGGATGCAGCTGGAAGCAGGGGAAGGCTTGGTGGCACATGCCAAGGCAACAAGGAGGAGAACCCGCGGCCCCTTCGGGGGGCATCGGGCTGCTTTCCTCCTTACCGGGGGCCATTGCCGTGACTCCACACGCGGTGGGTGTTTGGTTTTCTGTATTTTACAGATGTTTCCTCCGAAATGACCGAAGTTCTTGCCATGTGGGGGAAAAGCATCACAAAGGCTGTCCTGCCTTTGGCATTATTGTGTTGTGTCTTTGCAACAGAACTTGTCTTAAGTACTGTCACACTGACGGGAAGCACATGGCTCTGGGGCCAGTGGTTGGGGGTTTGAAGGAAGGAGTTGAATTCTCTAAATGTGAACATGGACGCCGGGGTGCTTGTTGTTGAAATTCATAGTTTTCACTCTAAAATTCTGCCAGATATTTTTAGGGTGGAATGAGGGTTTTTTAAAATTTTTTTAAACTTTTTTTTTATTTTTTGGTACTGGGGGTTGAACTCACAATCTTGTACTTGTCAGGCAAGTGCTTATACCACTGAGCCAAATCCCCAGCCCCAAATTCATAGTTTTCAAGCAAAGATTTGGATTTAGGAAAGGAGAGCCTCTCAATACTGAGAAGTATTTCTCATAGGACAGGCAGTGACATTAAGGAAAGCGATTTATTTTGAAGTCTAGCTTACTGAGATATGGTTCATATGTGGTAAAACTGACCCTTTTAATTGCACCGTTCAGTAAGTTTGGCAAATGTATAGTCACACATGTGATCACACATACTGTGTATGTCATATGTATTCAGAAATATTTGTATCTTCTCACCACACAAATAGGATATAGGCTATTTCCATCAGTCCCCACATTTCCAGGTGTTTTCTTATAGTCAAAGTCTTCTCCTGCCTCTAAACCCTGGCAGCCACAGAGTTTATTTCTGCCCTTATAATTGTGCATTTTCCATGCTATGGTATGTGGAATCATACCGTCCATAGACTGAGCGCCTGAGCTTACTTGCTTTGCATAAAGTTTTTCATGCAGATGTTTTTGTATTACATGGTAAACTCTGTTCACATGCAGTCTACATAGCTTGGCAACCTAGTGTACCCGGACGTACAATCCCACGTGGCACATGATGGGTACGAGGCCCTCCTAGGTGCAAGACAAGCAAGGTCATTTTCCTGGGCTGAGTGTGGAAAGCCCGCTGGAAAGACTTCTGATTCCACACTCAACACTCCTAGTCCAGAGTGGGTGCAGTGTCAGAGAAGAAGATTCATAGTTTCCTGGACAGTCTGTTAAAAGAGTCCTCTCCTCAGCACACCCCTGCCAACGTGAGATCATGCTTTCTTCATGCTACTCCTCCAAAAACGTATGTTATTATAGACATATGTCACTTACATTCACAGGTATTCATTGTCACTTTACAAAAATTCATAAATATTTCTATACTTACTCAGTTGTATGTGTTGATGGGTATAAGCATCAAAAGCTCTTTGGGGTCATAATAACTTTTAAAAAATAACAGCCCCCGAGACCAGAACACCTGTCCCTGGAGGGTTGGCAGTTGCCCCTGAAGATGGAGACTACCTGGGACATTAAGGACAGCATTAAGAGGGAGACGGCCTCTCCGACTCCTCGGTTCCTAGAGAGACCTCACTGTGTGGTTGTGGGGTGGACAGGAGTCAGGCCATCTGCCAAAACGGTCAGGCAGATCAGTCTGAGAGGACAGAGTCTCTGAAGTGAGAGGTCACTTTACCCAGCGTCCAGCGTCCTGCTCTGGGAACCCAGCTGGGCCGAGCTGCTGACATAACTGACCTGCAGGAGGCTGAGTGTATGCGGGGTTGGAAGTGGCAGTGGGGTTCGGCACATAAGCAAGTCCGGGAGGACCCAGGCAGCCTGGCTGTGTCACCCCTGGGCCAGCAGCTCTGCATCTGACCCTATACTGCTGGGGGTTTCTCTGGGGTGGCGGAGGCCCCATTGGATCTGATGGAGCATCTGAGCAGGACCCCGCTGAGGGTTGGCAGAGGGCAGAGGGAGGCAGGGCCGAGGAAGGGGGCTTTCTTTCTCTCACTGCACTGTAGCCCTGGCTGCAGCCAAGTGGCATCTCTGATCTTCACCTGAGGCTGAGGTTGCTTGCTGAGCCAGGCTTGGGTCTCGGCACAGCTCTGCAGGCCGGGGCTGTTATCCCTGAAGACCCTGGATTTATTTTGAAACAGAGGATTTTAAAAGTCATGTTCCTGGTGCCTCTGTCAGAATCACATCAACATCCTTTGTCCTGAAAATGCAGTGCGTTCTCCCCCAATCTGGTGAAGTCAAGCTTTTTAACGTGCCTCGTTACAATCAAAGGTCAGTTTTAAAGAGATTAAGCACAGGTGAACCCAGATTCTGTATTAATATTGCATTTGTGGTGACAGTGCATTATACATAATTCCATAGGTATTCTATCCTAATTTAGTAATAATTCATGTCCATGTATTCAGTATGACAGCATCATTAATTATTTTGCAATGAGTGTGGGAAACATATGAGCTGCTAATGCTAAGTGTTCCTTGGAGTTGCAGCAAATCCTGAATGCTACTGAAAATAAATTGTAGTGTCAACACCTCCTTTTTAATAAACCAGGGAGCATCCTTACTTGACATGTTTTTCTTGCCATGTGCACTGATAAACAGAAAACTTAATTTTTGTTATGGGAAATGCAAAGTATATAATCTGTCTGGAGGAAGCGCACCTCTCTGGCGGGAGGCTGGTTACTTGGACCCTGGTGCCGTCTGCTTCCTGTCTCAAGGTGTGCCCCCCCATATCCAGTGAAGATGCCAATTACCCTGCTGCTTATCAGTTGCAAACTATGCTTGGTGCGAAGGGAGCATCAATTATTAGTGAGCAGAGAGCTCAGGCCCCTGGAATCCTAATAAAGGATGCTGGAACTTCCAGCTAATAGATGATACCAAAAGGCGGTGTGTAGAACAGAGGCAGCTTGCCTCAGAAGTCCCTTCCTCAAAGATAAAATGAGGCAGATTTGCAAGCTTTAATGCTCCATGGGTTACATAAGAATGTTTTACTGTTAATGAAGGGAACTGCTGGACACCTTCCTTTTATCCACGCAGCCTTTAGCGCACACTGAAGGTTTATTAACACTATTGACTTTTCCTCGCCGAACCGGGGCTGGGTGTGTGTGTCTGCTTTACTTCTAACTGGCAGCAAATTCCTGGTGCAGTTGGGCCTGGCTCTCTCAGATCCTTTGTCTTTGCCAAGGAGCCTTTGAAGAAGAGCTTGTAAATAAATGCGCTGTGGTTGTTAGAACCTTGAGGCTCAGGTTGGGCTTCTTCACTTTCCTTTGCAGAGGGTTTAGGTGATGGTTGGGAAGGCAGCCTTGGTCAGCTCGGTGTGGACCGTGCATTTCCGGCTCAATGGACAGGGTTTCCCAGTGCTGAGAGGAGCCTCACTCCTCTCTCAATGCCCGACCAACCCACTTCAAATTTTTGATGAGTGTTCTAAGGACACTCATAGCAAAAGCAAAAGGATTAGAAAATACTTTTAAAAACAAAGAGATTCCTTTATGGAAGAATGATAATCTCAGATCAACTTCTAACCTGCTTTCCATGCCGGGGAGCGGGAAACGCGCTGATTGGTGGATGGTCCTCACGTGGGTGGATGCGCGCTGCCGGCTGATTTGCTTTCTAAGCAAACCTCTCATTTTAGTGCCTTTGACGGTCAGGAAGTTTGCAAAGGCAGCGCACAGAGGATATGATGTTCCTTGGCCTTGCCCCTCTTGCTAGCGCCTTACACACACACCCGGAACCTTAGCTACCATGGAGGAGCCGGTGTTGGGGCCTCGTGGCCACCGGTTTGTGGCTCCACCCGCATCCTCATTGTTTGTAGGGTGCTGCTGCAGCATCAGGAATCGCTCCCGCGCGCGGGCACCACTGCGTTCCCTTTCCAAGTTGACGGCGCTTGGCACACAGCGTGCAGCTTCCTGGGATCGGGTGGCTCTGGATGGCGTTCAGGGCCTCTGTGTCCCTGCATTCGCTTTCTCAGTCGCTGAGCTTGGGCCTCGTGTAGGGATGAGGGCCAGAGGCATGGAGAGATGTTTCAGCCTCGGGATAGAGAGACTGTTAATGGGAGGAGGGACCATGAGAGCGCTCCACCCAATTCCATGTGGAATTTACAGAGGGCAGAGGGGGGTGCGCTGAGGTCAGGTGACCCCCAGAGGTCACCGGGAGATGGTGGCGGGGCCTGGCTGGAAGTCCAGGGTCGTAGCTCCTCTGTGCTTATTGCCTCTGATGGGACCCTCACAGTGACGCTTCTATTCTGTGTATTATTTATACCCTGCCTCTTTTAGAAGAGAATTGGAGACAGCTGCCCTCCGATTCACAGGTTTTCTTTCCCTAAGTCTCTGCTCTGTTCCTCAAGCCAGGTGCTCGCCACCCTTGAGTATCACAGAGATCACGGGATTCTGCGGGATTGAAGTGAATTTAAAGAACTGACGGATGCCCCCGTCTGTAGTTACGCAACGAGCAGTTCTCACCGGCTGCGAGTCACTGCTGTGGCCGTACGCACAGTAGGCACTCAGCAAGCCTGGGCGACATAGAGGAAGGAATCAGGCTCACTTGGATTTAAGAGTTCACGGGCCAGGGACATAGCTTAGCAGTGCAGCACCAGCCTGGCAAGCGTGAGGCCCTGAGCTCGATTCCCTGTGCCAAAAAAGAAAATAGTTTAAAAAAAAAAGACCCAAACCAAGAGTTTACAGCACAGCAGGGTGAGCGGGAAGAACACAACCATCTGGTTCTGGTCCTGGCCCTGGTGAAGGTGGAGCTGTGAGGGCTGCGGGGTGAGCAGAGCACCCCGCCCCGACCCCGCTGCACGGGGGCCAACCCTGGGGATGTCCAAAGGCCCAGGGGTGACATCGAAGGACACCCACCCGCCTTCTTTGAGCGTCGGTTCCTCACCTGTGAGGGTGGGAACCCCTGTCCCTTGCCACGGTTAAATGACAGGATGAGAAGGAAAACATCTCACACCCACGGTCAGGCACAGGGCTGCTTCCTGCTGTCCGGGGCTGCGCAGGGCAGACTCAGCACTAGGTGAGTTCTACAAGAGGTTCCCAAGCCTTCTTCCCCATGGTGACAGTGGTAAAGAAATGCATGCTGGGAATTAAGAGCACAGATTATCAGGTGGTGTTATTAGCAGTTGTCCAGAGAAGGCCAAGTCAGGGACTTTGTGCATATAGCTGGGCAGGACAAGCTGCTGACCCCTGGGCCGCACTGACTCAGCCTCCTGCTCTGTGCCTAGGATGAGTGGGCACACCCAGGCCGGCAACAGGGTCTTCTCAGGGAGGCTGTGGTCAGATTCCTCGGAGCCACTCTGCATTTCTAAGCCACAACTCCTGGGGGTCAAGACACAGGCAAACAAGGACCCCAGCTGTGCTGAGAAAGCTGGACAGACAGCACAGCTCCCCTGGCTGGGGCCCTGAGCCCACTGCTGGGACCTGGTGCTACCGAGGCCTGTGGCTCCTCGTGTACCCCGTCTCAGCTCCCCGATGCCCCCTCTCCTTTCCTTTGTGTCCCTCTCCTGTTTGGGGGTGGCCTTCATTCTCTTGGCATTGCTTCAGGCTGCAGGACCTTGAAAACAGGATGGGTGTCCACGTGGAAAGACGCTGTGGGCTGCAGACCCGGGAAAGGGTGAGCTGTGCCCCAGACAGCGTCTATGGGTGGGGTTTGCACCCTCACTGCCCCTTGTGGATCCAGGCTGGTGTCAGGAAAGGACTGGGCAGGATGCGTGTCTCAGAGATCATGAGATGAGACTGACTGTGTGACCCTCGCAGGCCCAGGCAGGGGTGGGTGTTCGGCAAGTCCTGAGATCTGTGGCCTGGCATGTGCTCTGGCTTCTGTCTGCTCTTACACACTGACTGACTGGTGCAACACACTTAAAGGTTAAACATCTATTTTTATTCAGAGACCTAAAGGGTTTAAAATTGCGTCTTAAAATGTTTTTGTCCTTCCCTTCTAAAGTGGCAGAGGAGAAGAAAAAGTGGCAGAAAGAAGATTCTTTCTGCTCAGTCACAGTCACAAATCCATTCACCTGCCCATTCTGCCAGTGCCTATTCGGTGTCTTTACCCTCCTGCCATGCACTCTTGCAGGACTGGAGGTAAAGCAGCAACATGAGCAGAGGAAGGCCTGGCTTCTTGGGATTTACACCACCTGGAGAGACGCTTTTGGTGGCCGGGGCAGAGGACCAGGGGCCAGGGCTGTGTGGGTCATGAAGGCCTGGCAGGGCAGTGGCGTGGGGCAGCCAGGACAGGCCAGGACACAGGCCTTGTGTCCCAGGCCTCTGGGCAGCTTCTCTTGGGTGATACCTGACCCTGATGAAACTAGGGTTGGGGTTCCATCTCCTGGTACCCCTTCAGTTTGGGGCAGCCTGCCCAGGGGCAGGAGTCCCAGCACTGGGCTGTGGTCACTTCGTTGGCACCCATTCCTCCCCTGGAGGAAAATAAAGGTGTGGCCACATGGCTTCGGGGGCCACTGGACTGTGGTGATCCTGCAGGGGCATCCCGAGCCCGTGGTCTTGGGACAGTTACTGGATATTGATTCAGCCAAATGTGCTTTCCTGCATGCTCAGCCTCTTAGCCCCTGAAGTTAACCAGATGAGAACCCTGCGAGCAGAGTCTGCCAGGCCCTGTGGCACGCACATCAGCCTTCTAAAATCATTTCTTAATGTGTTTTCATTTATTTATACTGAAAATTTTTTCCCTTGGAATTTTACCATGGAATAAAACACATATTTTATATATAAAAATGTTTACATATACCAGACATAAAATAAAATCTCAAAATATAAAATTCAGGACGACAAATCCAAGGAACACAAGTGGAATGAAAGGTTCCTCAGGCCTTTGCAGTTTTGTGCTCTGTTTCCTGGCCGTCAAAGTGACAGGAAAAAATGTCACGAAGGGAAAAATTATGTCATATCCTTAAGAAAAGCAAGACATCTAGTGATTGCTCTACAAAGAAAAATGTCTCTCAGGGCCACGTTGGACATAATTTAAGTCATACACATTGAGTTTATTATTCTGAGTGGCGATTACTGTACTTTATCGTTTACTCACACAACGTTTTGAGGAACCGTTGGATGTTGTCTGTAGTTTTTCCTGGATTAATAGGGTTTAGGATCGTGTTGTGAGTTCTCAGATGCTTTTTTTGCTTCTTTCTCTTCTGCCACTTCTGCTCTGTCAGCCGCGGCCCCGTCCTCTGCCCCCACATGGAATATTCCCCTGACAGTCTCTCTCGCAGCGGCGCGTAGGGAGATAAACAATGACCGCAGGCACCTAGCGGGGCCCCACGCATGACGGCAGCCTCCGGACACTCCATCGCCTCTCTAAGCTGTCTCCACCTGAGAGAATCGCTCGTCCCCTGCTGCAGACAGGACTCCCAGGCGCAGCGCGCCACCATGCTCGCTGCCCGCTTGGCACCCTGCTCCCGTGTCTCAGCCCCGCTCTGCTCCGCCCTCTCTTCCTGGGTTCTGAGGGTTTGGGTCTCTAATGAGCAAGACGCCTGGGCTCAGCGCTGCAGATTTTCCTGCAGGAAGAAGATGCTGTGTGCGAAGCGTCAGACTCCCCAGGGCTGCTCCTGCCCTTTGACTGCAGTAGCTGAGCCCTCATCTCTGACTTTCCGTTGGCTCTGTTCTCCAAGCTAAGACTGTTTATCTTCACACTGCGGTTCCCCAGCTAAAAGATTGTGGAGTCCTGTGCAAAGCAGAAATGAATTAAAAAAATGTAAAAATGCAGTCCCAGCACTGGGGAGGCTGAGGCAGGAGGATTACTTCAAATTTGAGGCCAGCCTGGGCTACATAGTGAGTGCAAGGCCAACCTAAACTGCATAGCAAGATCCTGTCTCAAAAAAGACAAAACCAAACTACAGCAAGAGCCGAAGAATGTGTAAATCACTCTGGCCTCTGGGTTAGGAGTTGCCAGGCTGTTTAGGAAGGCTTTGGTAAGTGAAACCTAACACAGGCCCGACTTACTAAAGGAAGCCATTGATCTTTGAAATATTATTTTGCTACTGCCTTTATTTCCTGTTACTTAAATGCTGTTGCGTGTTAATCCTTTTGCCATAATCCTGTGTCTTCTCTGTTCTCGGGCTCTGTCTGCCCGACTGCTCGGTAGAATTCTCTACCCAAATGTGCGCGATGCTAAAGAAGACGAAGCTGGTGCCTCAGAGCCTGCGGGATGCAGCCGATGGTCTTTTTGGCTTTTAAACAAATGTAAATACAGTGGACCCTCGAGTCACAACTGGGCGCTGATAAAAGTCCAGGCTATGACCGGATTTTAGGGTTAACTTGCCACCAAAGCCTTGAGCTGCAGCCCAAAGCCGGCTGCTCGCAGGGTTACGAAGACTTGCGGTGCCAGGAAAGCGTATGAGCGCCTAGGTAAGAGTCAGTCGGAGCCCAGAGGTGCATGTTTGTGGGTGTGACTTCTGTCTGTCAGTCCTTCAAATAACTGTTAAAACTGCTGTTAGCAAAATGGTCCCCCAAAGGCTGGAAAAGAAGGGAGGGAAGGTAAAGACAGCAATCACAGTGAGAGGAGCTGTTAAAAAAAAAACAGAAACAGATAAACTTGGACTGGTGTTTAGCTCTGAAAAGATTGAGACCTAGTGACCAGAAGCAGGTCCCAGTGACCACAGCCTCTGCGACGAGAGAGAGGACACCAGCGGGCCAGGCTCCTGCTGTCCTATGGAAGCGACTCTGCTTCTGGCAGTAGTGCCTTCCCACCTGCCTCCCCCCCTGTAAGTCAGAGGTGCCAACCCAAACGCGAGCACAGCATGAAGCCGCTGCTTCTGATCAACTAGGCACACTTTGTGACCTCCTGGCGAACGCACTAGGAACGTTACTGGTTTTTCTGGTAAATTATGCACATCACCCATAACGTATTATGGAAAGTTAGTTAAGGGGTGCTTCGGGAGGTTCGGAATGCGTTACGGTTATTTCCATTATTTTGTTTGGGAAAATTAGTCTTGACACAACCAACTTGAGTTGCAGCCAGCTTGAATTTGTGCGGCAGTGGTCTAAGGTGGGCTGAAACGTGCTCTTAGTTAATAACACAGCACTTTGTTCTTCCGCGTTGCATTTCAGTTGAAGACCTAGAAGGGATTTCAGCAGAGGTGCGCGCGTTCTACCTTGGCTCTGCGGAGGAGGCGTGTGCAAGAGCACGCTGGAACCGCGGGGCCCTGAGCAAAGCTGCCTGGGGCAGCCTTCCAAGCGTCCATTCTTCCTTAATGTCATTCTTATTATTCCATGTTTGCGGCGCATAATGACGACACCCCTCGTGGGGTCCTGGCACAGGCGCGTGAGACCCCCCAATTCTTTTCCATTCCCTTCCCTTCCCTCACCTCTCGATCCCTTTTCATCTGACACGCTCAGCCTCCTACTCCCTGCTGTCTATCTTTGATTTTGACCTGATTTCTAGTTTTGTTTCCCCATACAAGAGAAACCATGCAGTGTTTGAGCTTGTGGGTCTGATTTCTTTCACATGACGTTATACACTTAAGGTATATTCATTTTCACCTTAAAAGTGCTCATAACATTTTCTACTTGATCATGTGTTTATGTTCATGGGAATGTGTGTCTTTAGTTTTGAGTAAAATTAGTGTCCCAGAAAATATTGAGTTACTTAGCGATGTTCTTGGCATAGTCCATGTAGCTCTGGTGCCAGAGAGTTCTTGGATATGTGTGTTATATGCATGTATAAATCCATGTACGTGCATGCCGAGACACACATGGGAACACCTCAGAAGCAGTGCATGGGGCCGGTTGCTGAGAGCCTAGGAACATCATGGTGAGAGGGAGAGTGACCCGGGGACTCCATGCAGGTCCTGGGGGGCCTGACAGAAGGGTCTGCCCAGGCTGAGGGTGCAGCTGCAGGGCTGGCAGTTGTTCTGAGGACTGGCTCCCCAGCGGGATGGACGTGGACGCCCTGGTGCAGGACAGACATGGGAGAATGTGGGAGGAGAAGCAGCCTGCCCAGACCCCTGGCGCAGCTGAATAGGAGGCTCAGGAACTCGTGTCTGACAGAAGACCTGGACGCTGCCTCCCGCACTCGAGCTTAGAGGTGGGGGGGGCGTCGCTGTGATGCTGCGTGGGCTGGGGGACGTCACCGTGATGCTGCGTGGGCTGGGGGGCGTCACCGTGATGCTGCGTGGGCTGGGGGGCGTGTGTGGAGACCGGGACTTAGCATGGACAGCATTTTGCAGGTCGCTCCAGAGTGCTAAATCCGAGTATTAACCTGCAGTGAGCACCAGGGCCCCTGGGCCTGCGCTCCTGTCCTTAGGACGTGGACCCGTGGTCACGGCGGATGAGTGCACAGCACCACGCCTTCACCCGCCTGCCTTGCTGTGTTAGGTGGCCCCTGGCAGCAGAGCGCACTGTCGTTTCTATCATGTTGTAAAGACTCGCATGTGGTGTAGCACAGGACAGGTCACGGAAGCCGAGCGTCCTCACCGTGCAGCGGTCAGCAGCAGTGGCATCGCATGGCCTCCCTTTCCGGGTTGTGTGTGGGTCCGACAGGCCGGAAGTTGCTGGGAAGCCAGCCCTGGTAGAGAGGAGCAAAGCAGTGGAGAGTGGAGGCGCTGTGCTCGGCAGAGGAGGGCCAGGCGCAGCCTGCGGGAGAGAGAGGCCGTGTGCTCGGGTGGCGGGCCTGGCTTGCGGTGGGGTGCTTTCTGCATCCACCGTGCACAGCCAGGGGACCCCCCTGCTGCTCCTGCTGTCAGAAGGGCTGAGTTAGAACCTGGGACACTGGGTGACTGCAGCCGGCCAGCTGAGCTAAGACCGCAGCACGAGGCTGCTGTTTGCTGTCCCTCTGGCCAAAGCGTGGGCACTCGCTCAAATTTCTCCCGTGTTCTCTCCACTGGCAGCTTCCCACCTCCATGTTTGGACTCGAGTTTTAGGCTCCCGTTCTTCCTTTTAGCATGCTATCTGCAATATGCCTTCTTCCTCAAGTGAAAATGAGCCGTCAGTGCTTCACTCTTAAAGGCCTTTTGAGATGCTTCCTGGGAGAGTTGAAGGCACCCTGGGTGACGTTGCCCAGGCCCAGAAGTGGTCACATAAAGCAGTGTCAGTGACAGTCAGCAAGCATGTCAGATGGATGCAGAGCTGTGGGGCAGAATATTCGAGAAGTCCACCAGAGTCCCATTCTGGTGAGGGCTTCCCGACAGTGGGGTAACACTGGACCTCCCTCTGGGGCACAAATTCCAGGTCTAGCACCACTGCCTTTTAGCAAGAATTGATCACTGACATCTGGCCAGGTGCTGGCCACGACACCACAGAGACGCATGAGTCCTCCCTGGCCCGTGACCTCTCCTCACCCCACATCGGTGGACTCAGTGGCTTGCTGTTCCAGCCCAGCCTGCTTTTGACTCTGGCCGAGTAGCCCTAAGACTTGGGCACTGTCACCTCTGTCCGGCACCACCCTGTAGCCTGGGGTTCTGGCCTGGCTGCCTCCTGAGTGACTGAGGCAAGCCCTGAAGTCTCTGTGCCTTTCAGTTTCCTATCCATAAAAATGATGTTCATGAGAGTCTCCTTTCTGCTGTGAATTTCCAGGGGAGTAATCCACGCAATGAGTCTTGTGCAGTGCTTGGTGTTGAATGACCGCTTGACAAATGGAAGTGATTATTAGGGGAAGAGTAGGGCCTGGGAGACAGGAAGTGTGGGATCTGTGTTTAGCTCACTCTCTAATAAGGTTGTGTGTCAAGGGAAGTCACTTAGATGCTCTGGGCTTCAACTCACCCATCTATCAAATTGTCACCTGGCATCTGATGGTTTACCTGTGCACCGGAGATGAAATTGCCTTGCAAATATTAGGAGCTTAATGCTTATTTGTCAAAGGGGCCAATATGTTTAGAAAGTTGACAAGGTGCATAAACACATAAAAATGCTTAAGCACATTAAAAAATACAATTCACTTGCTTGTTCTCTTGCAGATGTACAAGTCCTAATGTAACTGGCAAAACTCCTACACCTTAAAGACATTTTTTCTCTACTAGAAAAATTTGGTTTATGATGGCATATTAAAAATAAGGGGCTTATGGGGCAAAAAAACAGGAAAACTTTGCTGAGTTTGTAGACAACCCCTAGCACAGTCCACCAGGACACAAAGATGAATGCCAAGAAGTATTTTTTTTTAAATCTTTCCTTCTTTCCCTTCCTCCACTCTGAAACAATCATCAATTACTCTTATCCACCAGCACCATCTCATCTGAGTTCATTTTCAAGATGAAGTTTCCACGTTGGATGGTGGCTGTCCAATCCTCCTTCTGTCCATCACTGCCTGCCTCAGAGCTGTCCCCAGATTGACAGTTTGAGAGCGAATCAATAATAATTATCTGGCTGCAGCCATGGCGAGCTGTGTAATTCCACCAAGGAGCAGCACTGTGCAAACAGAGCGGCTTCTCGGCTCAGCTTTAAATATGCAGGCTGGCTGTCCATTTGGGTGTGCTGCTCACGCGGCTTCCAGGAAGCAGAGCTGCCTCCTGCTGCAGAGAGCCTGGCACTCACACCCTCACCTTGGGGGACCCACATGGTCCTCGGTGGACCACAGGAGACAGCGATTTAAAGGGGTGGGAAGGAGACACATGCACCGCTTCAGTTCTCCCTGCAGACTTCGGGAGGAACCTGTGATGGGCTACACACGCACGCACACACACGCACGCACGCACACACACACACACACACACACGCAGGAGAAGATCTCAAATACCTCTGGGTTTGCATTTATTTCATCTGGTCCTGGAAAAAAGAGAATTGATTTCTGAAATTATTTGTATTTCAGTTGAAAAATCAAAATGAGTTCACCTAACAATGCTGTTGATTTGAGAGGTACATGTCCAGCGTTTTTCATCTGAACAAGAAAATGTTGGCTTTGTGGGGTTGTGTGCATGTTTATTCTCTTTAAATCAACTTTAGCATACTTAGGAGATCTTAGAGCTACCAATAACTCCTCTTATGATAAGCAGTGCCATTTTATTGGTCATATGCAAGGTACTTTCATATTGAAGGCAGTGGGTTTCCTTGGTGTTTCTTTTTTTTTTTTCTGAGAATTTAATTTTCTTGAACAATTAGAAGAGGGGAAGATCTTGGGAAGGAATAGAAATTCTTTAAAGGAAACTCAATAAAAACTAAGTATGCAAATCAGACTTTCCTTTCTTCCTTCCTTTTTTCTGTCAGCAATCAACCAGTGGTCCACTAAACTACCTACGTGTGTTTATTAACAGCTGCCTACTCACAGGACACACATATGCATCAAATCAGAATCTTGTCCCTGTAGAACCGCAGGCTAAGGAGACAGGTCATAGCTGCTAATTAGAGCTTCTTGACCCAGGGGGAAATATTAATTGCTAAGCAAAACGAGAGACAAAGTGGCAGAGAGTTTCAAAGCACGGGCAGAGACTCCCAGTGAAGGGCTCATCTTAGCAGCTACACCACCCTGCGATCAAAGTGCTCACCTGCAATTTTGCAATGAATTAATCAACTGTTCAACAAACTAGGGAGCCAATTAAAAGACTGAGGAGAAATAAAGTACTGGTGAGTTCAAAGACAGTCACAAAAAACATAAACATTGTGCGTAGTGGGAAATCTTGCAAATGATCTTGGAACACACAGTGTGGTCTAGGTTTTGGAAGGTGATGAAGAAAATCATATCGTGCCATGTAGAAAAATATTCTTTCAGATTTACAAGCTCTCAAGTCGCTGTTGAGTTGAACAGCAGACATGGGTCTATTTAATTTGTGAATCTAAGGCTTGTAATCTCCGGCTCCTCCAGGGAGACTAGATTTCTCAAGTCTCCATTGCAGGCTCTCTCTGGACTCTCATGGCCTCTCCTGTTGTTCATTTGTCCTCTGGCAGTGGTGGCCTGAAGGCCTAGGGGTCCTTTCAGTGGCCACGATGCCTGCTGAGCACCTCCTGGAGAGGTGTGAGAATGGAGATGCCCTCTGTGGCTGCACCTTCTGGACAGGTCAGTGTCCCTCTGGTCCAGCTTGCTAACACACTTCTAGAGAAGATCCAGAGAGCCGTGGGCAGGGCGGACTGTTTCGTGGCATCCTTGATTCCTGGCCAATGATGGGGAAACTGTATGGAAAACAACTTACACTCTGGAGCGAAGGCTGGGGAAGCTGTGTCCCCTTTGGAGGTGAGACGGAAATGGCCTGTGGCGCTGCCTGCCGGGCTCCGTGCCCTCACCACACCTCTCCTAGTGGACGAGCAAGTGGAAGAGGATAAGAGTCAGATTCCCAGGCTCTGATGCCAGACATGCTAGGCTGTCTGTTCCACTCAGGGTGAAGGAGAGAAAGGAATGCGCAAAATAGTTCACTGGAAAAGCGGGGATGGGTTCAGGAGGGCGGGAGTGCTGGGGCAGCAGCCGGCTTGGCAAGGAGAGTGTCCAGGGCAGGGGTGGCAGCGGAAGCAGGCTGGTACACAGCGCAGACCAAGGGCCCGACCCCAGGCGTCCTGATGTGCGTGGCTCAGGATCCTGCCCCGAGCGATGAGCTGCTGCTCTGTCTTAAAATTCTTAGTGATTTGTCAGTGAGGTGCTGGCAGCCTCGTCTCACGCTGGACTTCGGAAGTTGAGAAGTTGACAGTGTGTCCTACCCAGTCCGCTCCCATTTGGTGTCGCACAGAGACGGTTCACAGGGCAGAGACTTGGGCTCTGCCCGTCTGGTGGCGGCTGGGGAAGCACCCTGGCCACCCAGACCTGTGATGTGTAAAACCTGGGTCCTCAGGGCTGGTCTCTTGCAGAACTGAGGTCTTTTAGGAGTAAGGTCTGCTCCTGAATCGCTCATGATGTGCAGCACGTGTCCTGATGCCCAGTGCAGGGTTGAAGAAACAGTTGACTGATGGATCAAAGAACCAAGTAGAAGTTGGTTTATTAATAATCTTATTGCCACTGTCATTGTAAAGCGCCGCTGTGCTTCATGTGGTTTGGGTGATGCCAGGGACTGGGTGCGCTTTCAAGAGTTTGCATGGGAGAAGGGAATGAATGCGGGAGAGACACAAAGAAAACACTTGAAAAGGTGGCAGGGCGCGAAGTTAGTTCTTCCTGTCTGCTTTCAACTTTGCATGATGCGCTCCACGTTCTGTTCCCAGGAGGAGCAAGGAAGGAGCTCTCCAGGATGAGGGGTGACACCTTGGTGGCCACACACTGCAGTAGTGTCACCTGTGAGGCGATATTGCCTCTTGCACCTCTTGGTGCAGAACTTTCTTCATCTGTATGAGGGAAAATTATTTCCCTCATAAAAGTGCCTCTGCTGGAAGGGCAGGGAGGGTGGGCTGAGCCGAGGTGAAGGAATGAAATAGTCTAGGTCAGTGATGGTGAATCTTTTAAAGCTCTCAATGATACAGACAGTCTGCTGCAGCACATGTGCCATGGGTTCGCCATCTGCTTCTGCAGGTGTCACTCTGTGCTGGGGGAGGTTGAGTCAGGAGATCCTAGGGCCTCTAGGGTCTGTCCCTGCAGGAGTCAGGACCGCATCTGACCCATGGCAGGACGGTGGAACCTCAGGGCTGAGAGCTGACATGGACAGTGACACCGGTGATGGCCCTAGACAGTCTCTTGAACCCTCTTTTGTAGACACCACCTCTGCCTCTCCACTCTCTGTGGGGCGGTTCTTCCTGTGTGGGGCAAATGGAAAGCCCAGGTGACCCCTGCCTGGTTAGCGATGTGAAGGGAAATCAAGTTCAGAAATAGCTTTACAATTCCAGGGTGGGTGGGAAACTCTCACAGTCAGGCGAACAGTGGGAGGTTGGGTTGTGGGGTCATTCACTTCCCCTTGGGGGCCTGAGGCTTGTGTCCCAGGAAGGCGCCCTGGCCGGGTTTACTTCTGGCTTTATTTTCATAGCTGTGTGATGTGGAGAAAGTGCATTAGCCTTTGTCCTGTTTGCAAAATAGAAATAAGAACTCTCTTACTTTGTGGTAACATTGTCAGGATAAAGTGACATAGGGTACCTGAAGTCCCTGGTGCTGTGCTTGGCCCCTTGTAGATGGGTCTGCAGACATTTCTCTCGGCTTCGGTGCTGTTTAGCAAAAGGATGGAACCTCACAGTGTCTGTGTATGAGTGTGAGCATGTGTGTGTGAGTGTGCACATGTGTGTGTGTATGTGTGTCAGAAAGAAAACTGCATGAGTTGAAATTTTGGAAAATACACAGCCGGGTGAATAGGAACTCGACCTAGAAGAACAGCAGCAGTGTGTTTTGTCCCCACAGCAGAGGACGTGCAGTTTTGTGCTGAGTGCTGATGTGATGCTAGGACATGGGACCATGCCTTGCTGGCCCTGGCAGAGACGCATGGCCCTCCTCAGGAGGCCGTAAATCCGTGGACCTTAGCTGTGCTCTGTGGAGAAGCTGAGAGTTTTCCGAGCTGTTTGGGTCTGACCATGCGTTCAGAGATGGAACTGATCCATAAAGGAACCTGTGACACACACTGTGTCTTCGATTGCATCTCTGGAAGTTGGCATCATGGTCGTCAAGCTTTCAGGGAGACAGTCAGGGACAGAGTGTGGACCTAGGGCACGGGAGCCCTGGGCAGTGATTTTAAAGACCTCCACGTATCTAATGAAGTTCTAGTTTTCTTTGCACTTTCTTCTAGAAATCTGAAATTGAGTAGAGGAGGTTTGAATTTTGGGGGGAAAATAAGGTCAAAATTCCTTCTAGTTATACTGGAATACTTGAATGAAAACTCACTAGCAATCCAGTTGCAGAAAAACTGTAGTGGTCATATCAGGTAAAGTTTTGGGTCATTTTGGGGGGTCACTTTTTTAAAGTAGGGAAATATGAGATGGACACATTGCTTCAGATTTAGTTGGAAGATGGGTTATCTTGTTTTATTCAGTGTAATGGTGCTCCTCACATTTCACTGGAGTGAAGGATGTCACAGTTTAATCTGTTCAGTGACTCCCGTGTTTCAGTCATTCACCTATCATTTCATCATTTTAGAGCAGGTGTGTAGATTTTTAGGTAGGGGTGTGTGTGTGTGTGTGTGTGATGAATTACACCAAACTCAAAGCAGAATCAGGAAGCGGGGCTCTAACGGTTGCCTGAGTGGAATCTGAAGGCCTCGACACGTTTCCTTCCCGGAATGTGATTGGCAGCGAGACCTTTGGCTTAGCACACAAACAGGAGATGGAGGAGAGCGGTGCCGGCGTCTTCCACAGTTTATCTTCCATTATTGTATTTAATTTTTAAAAGGACGCGGGAGCCCTTTGGGAATTCTATCACAGCCTGCAACTCTGCTCCCAATTCCACTTCTGATTTCTAGTTGATATAGTGATAAAATTTAAAATGCCTTAGAATAAAATAATATTGAACACTTGCAAGGACAAATGTCCCTCAATAAAGGGGAAAGATGCATTCCTGGAAGGGAACGTCTGTGCTGAGCTCTTTTTGTTGTTGTTGTTGTTAATAATTATTTTATTTTAAATTTTTTTATTTTAAAGAGAAAAAACAATGATACAGAATTTCAAAACAAGATAATAGGAAATTAACAATGGTTAATATATTGTGTATTGTTATCTTTGAAGTAGTTGCTCAGATTACACAGCATCACTCCCCCCCAAAAAAAAGAAGAAAAAAAGAAATACTTGGAAATCAATCGAACAAAGGCAGTAAAAGAAAAAGATTGAAAATTATAATAGAGGCATGAAAATTAATAAGGCAATATAAGCACAAACAGTTCTTTTCAATGCATTGATAGAAATTAATAATATAATTATCTTAGCTATGTTCTGTGTGTATATATTTGGGGGCCTGATTTTTTCAATTATTTTATGTTCTAGATAGAAGTCCTTTGTCTGAAGGACAGTTAGCTAAATTTTTTTCTCCACTCTGTGGGTTTTCTTTTCACTCTGTTGGTGATTTCTTTTGATGTGCAAAAGATTTTAATAAGATGAAATCCTAGTTGTTGGTTCTTTGAAGTACTTGCTGTGTAGAATGGGTTTTGTTTATGAACTCTGCCTATTCCTATGTCGTCAAGATTTCTAATACTTCATCTTCCAGCAGATTTAGTCTTTCTCTCTTAATATTTAGGTCTTCGATCCATTTTGATT
Source organism: Hydrochoerus hydrochaeris (assembly GCA_004027455.1). NCBI lineage: Eukaryota > Metazoa > Chordata > Mammalia > Rodentia > Hydrochaeridae > Hydrochoerus > Hydrochoerus hydrochaeris. Next base: position 8,060 of record PVLA01009303.1, on the reverse strand, counting down.
TAAGTGTAGTGCATTCAGACATGGGTCAAGTTTTAGTTTTCAGCATATGAAAAGCCAGTTTTTCCAGCACCATTTATTAAAGAGGCTGTCTCTCTTCCAGAAATGTTTGGCCTCTTTGTCAAAGATGACGTGGCTGAGTGTGTCTATGGATGCATCTGCATCTTTTAATCTGTTCCACTGATCTTTCGGTCAGTACCATGTTGATTTTATCAGAGTAGTTTTGCAGTGTGATTTCAAGTCAGGGGTTAGGATGCCTCCTGCCTTGCCTTTGTGCTCGAGGATTGCCTTTGCTATTCCAGGTCTTTTCTGTTTCCAAATAAATTTTAGGAATGTTTTTGTTAGCTCTGTGAGGTATGCTAATGGTATTTTAGTTGGGATTGCTTTAAATCTATATAATAGTTTTGGGAGTAAGGCCGTTTTCACAATGTTGATCCTTCCTATCCATGAACAAGGGATATCTTTCCATTTTCTGATATCTTCTTTGATCTCTTTTTTTCAGAGTATTGTAATTTTCATTGTATAGATCTTTTACTTCCTTTGTTAGATTGATTCCTAAGTATTTCATTTGGGGGGGGTGCTACTGTGAAAGTGTGGTTTCCCTAATTTCTCTCTCAGGGAGTTTGTTGTTTGCCAACAGGAATGCTATTAACTTTTGAGTGTTGACTTTGTATCCAGCTACATTATTTAATTTGTTTATTAACTCTATAAGTCTTTTGGTGAAGTTTTTGGATTCTTTTATGTGAAGTATTATATGATCTGCAAATAATAATAATTTAATTTTTGCCTTTCCTATCTTCATTCCTTTTATTTGTCTCTCTTGTCTAATTGCTCTGGTTAATGTTTGCAGCACTATATTGAATAAGAGTGATAATAGTGGACATCCTTGTCTTATTTATGATTTTAGAGTGAAAGCTTTGAGTTTTTGTCCATTTAGTATGATGTTGGCTGTTGGTTTGTCATAGATGGCTTTTATCAGATTGAGGTAAACACCATCTCTTTTGATTTTCTGTAGGGTTCTTATCGTAAATGAGTGTTGGACCTTATCAAAAGCTTTTTATGCATCTATTGAAATGATCATGTGATTCTTATCTTTGGCTCTATTGATATGGTGTATTACATTTGTTGACTTGTGTATGTTGAACCATCCCTGCATTCCTGGGATGAATTCCACTTGGTCATGGTGTATAATCTTGATGATATGTTGCATTCTGTTTGCCAGTATTTTATTGAGGATATTTGCATCTATGTTCATCAGGGAGATTGGCCTATAGTTCTCTTTTTTTGGTTGGGTCTTGTCTGGTTTTGATATCAGAATAATACTTGCTTCCAAGAATGAGTTAGGGAGGATTGCTTTCCTTTCAATTTCATTAAAGAGTCTGAGTAGTATTGGCATTAAATCTTTACATGTCTTGTAGAATTTGGCAGTGAATCCATAAAGACCTTGGTTTTTCTTTGTTGGTAAATTTTCAGTTTCTCTTTGTGTTAAATGTGTTTCTTGTATACAGCATTTTGTTGAATCTCATTTCTTGACCCATTCTGCCAATCTGTTTCTTTTAATTGGTGAATTGAGGCCAGTTTACATTGATGGTTATAACTGATATGTATTGGCTGACCTTTGTTACATTATTTTACTGTTGTTGGTCCCCTTCTTTTCCCCTCTGTTTAACTGCTTGCCCTGCCTGGTGATTTCTTTTTGTTGTTGTTCTTGGAATTGTGGTCATTTTTACCACTGTCTAGAATATCTTTCAGTAGTATTTTTAGTGTTGATTTGGTGATCATGAATTCCTTCAGTTATTCTTTATCATGGAAGTATCTTATTTCTCCATTAATTGTGAAATATAGTTTTATGGGGCATATAAATCTGGGTTGGAAGTTATTTTCTTTCAGGACTTGAAATATTTCACTCCAAGCTCTTCTTGAATTGAGGATTTGTGTTGAGAAGTCTGCCATGATTCTGATGAGCTTTCCTTTATAGGTGATTGTTTAACTAACAGCATTTAATATTCTGTTCTTGTGCTGAATTTCTGGAATTTTAATTATTATATGTCTGGGTATAGATTTATTTTGGTTATTGCTAGTTGGAGTTCTGTATGCCTCACTTATCTGTATGTCAGATTCTTTCCCCATGCTTGGGAAATTTTCTACTATTACTTCTGCAAATAGCTTTTTAGGTCATTTGTGTTGACTTTTATTTTTTGTTGACATCAATTATTCTTATATAACTTTTCTTTGTGTTGTCTTGTAGCCTATTGAAATATTATTTCTTGATCTTTTGTTATTTTCAAGAGCTCTTTCCTTTCATGATTGGTAGGCAAAATTTTGTCTTCAAGGTCTAAAAGTCTGTCTTCAGCTTTGTTCAAGTCTAGCTTTCAAAGGAGTTTTTGATTTCGTTGATGTCTGTTTGAATTCATTGTATACATTCTATTTTTTTCCTATATTGATAATTCATGGTTTCCATCCACCTATTTTTTAAATCTATCTATACTCTAGATTTGCTGAACAATTCCTTTATAAATGTTGACATTTCTTTTTTTTATCTGAGAGATTATTTCTGATTTGATTTCCTCTGTAGCCTTATGGATTTGTTTCTATACTTCAGTTGCTATCATTTCAGAAATTTCAGATGTGTGTCTTTCATTTTCCTCTATCTCATCTCCTGAACTTGTTCTGAGTGGGTTGGGGTCTGAACTTGCATCTTACTTCTGCATCTTTTCATTTTCTATTTCAATCTTTTTTTTCTGTGTTGATCCTTGTAAGTTTTTGTAGTAGATAGTTAATGCCACTGAAATCAAGTCCTCTCTAGGAAAAGTCTTCCTCGGGGATGTCTTCTGTGTGTAGGAAGTTCTTGGCTTGTGTCTTTTCCAATATCCTACACTCCCAGTTAGTTAAAAGTGAGGTGTTGCTATCTGTTTGGCTCAGTCCCCAGTTCTTTGGTGCTGGGCTGTGGTGAGGTTATTACCCCAGGGCTTTCCAGTATTTTTATGAAGTGAGAACAATTGATTACAACAGATATGACATCCTAGCTAACATATATAATTAGCAGTAACAATAGCATTAAACACAGATTAAGAGCTAACAACTGTGGTAGCCATTAATTTTGTACTTAAACCATAGGTGCAAAATTGACAATTATATAAGGGAATCAATTGTAAATTGGGAGTTTGCATTCAGAGTGTTTCCCTTGGTAGAGTGGTTTTACCCTGTGGTGGGGAGATTGTCAAATGGCAGGCATGTATGTTTGCTGGACAGTCAGATGAAGTCTCCTTCCAACGAGTTAACCTCATGGTTATCTCTCTTTATTTGTGGAAAAGCTGCCCAGGATTGTCCGTTTTGTGAACACAGACTGGCCCCAACTGTAGAAATGCCACCAGAGATGTCCCATAATCAAGGGTTGTTCAGAATTGTACTTTGAAATCATGATCAGAACAGAGCCAACATAAAAACCCTCCTGAAAAGCTGTTTATGCACCGGAAGGCACGGATGTCTGAACTGCTACTTTACAAGTTATATTTAATAGTATTTCTTTCCTTGACAAATAGAATTCACAACTCCCATTAGCACACTGTAGCCCGTAAATGTCCTGCTGGAAGGAGGCCTGTGAAACTCGCGCTGGAGCTGGTGCTTTCTGAGACTGGTGGCAATGGAGAATGGCAGAGCCTGTGCTGGGTTTAGATTGTGAGGAAATAGGTGCTCCACAAACCCAGCATGCTGAGCAGTGATCAAAAGTGATTTCTGAAGAGCAGTTACTCTCAGTGCCTCCCATCTGCAGATACCAGTTCAGCTCGAGTCATTGTGACGAGTGGCCCGGAATAGCTGCACTGCACGCTTTCCACGTAACTGCCCAGCTCTGACATTTGCCTCCCAGGGCAAAACAAACAAAAGTGGAAGAAAACGCTCTTAAAAAAAAATGCCTTTTTATCCTGCGTGCATCTTAGCTGAACGGCGCGTTTACACCATTGTACTGCGTTTATCTGACAAGTACATAGTTGTGTACTAGGCAAATAGAACCACTGAATAAATACCAGTAACAAGATTTGTAAAGATGCTTTGAACTGGCTGGGACCCCAGTCTCTCAGATGAGGGAAGAGAACACGGAGGTTCAGTAAGTCACCCAAGGCCATGCAGTAAGTGGCCATGACCATGCTGGGCTGGGAGGCGCCCTGACACTGGAGCAGGCCCTCTTGATGACCCAGTGACAAAGCTGTGACACCATCCAGAGAGACATCAAGCCTTCTAGCCTCAGACCTGTTCCAACAGAAAACTTAGATTAGTTGAAACTTTGGAGGATAATAAATGAGATCCCATAAATCAGTAAATGGTGGAAGTGTCTCTCTCAAATGAAAGGAATTGACCGAATCTACAATCTTGGTGAAAATTGGAGTTTATTAGTATAATTCATCAAATTAGGAAGTTCAGTGGATTAGGGTTACTTGATGGAGCCTGCACTGATTAAGGGTGCAAAAACAGCTATCAATCCAACCTAAGGGAAAGACCCTGCCCTGTGGGCAGTGTTCTGGGCCAACGTGTAGAAGGCAGAAGCTTTTTATAGCAGCTGTCTTCGAATAATCAGAATATGGGAATGTGCCAAACGTCAACGTAAGCCCAACCCTCAAAAGATCCACTGTAACAGAATGTAAAGAAGGATGGATGGCAGACGAGGTGCATTTGTTTCTAGAAGCTGGAGCGCTCCCCTTCTGCTCTCCCCCTGGGGCGCCCCTGCAGATCAAACACACTCTTTTGCAACTGAGCCAATCCTTACAGAAGCTGTGACCACAGTTTGTGATTTATTTTGTCCGCAATGAAAGGCAAGCGCTTTCAAAATGATTCCCCCTCCGGCTCGCCATGGAGAGAGCGCTGGGTAGAAATGCCGGAGCATTTTGAAGGATGGAAACGTGCAAATATGTTCTCTGTTAAAATGCGCGTTCCACAGGGAGTCTGCCATCTGAAAGCACTTGCTGTGTCTTGTCAGGCTTTAAAATATTTACAGCCCTTGTGTGCTTAGCCCTTGTGGGGATAGTCTTCTCACTGAGCTGCCCCCGACTTTGAAATTTAGAGACAGAGTGTTACTAAGTTGTTAACTTGCAATCCCCCTGCCTCAGCTTTCCAGAGTGCTGGGACTAAGGGGTGCTCCACCACATACTCCCCAGGGGGGCACTGCTAAACTCTCCGCCCTCCCCGGCCCCTCCTTACGTACTCTTTCTCCCCGAGCTCCCATAGTAGATGGCACGTAATTTATTCCTTTGTTCCATTTTACATCCTGAGTGAGGGGAAAGCCCTGAGGGGAGGACTTGTTCGTAATGGGCTCTGAAAATGTCATCAGTTAAGGAACCAACCTGCTTCTCTATGACTTGGGTGCTCACACTTGTGTCCCAGAGTGGGGGTCACTGCAGATGTGGGAGCACCTGCAGTCCCAGAGGGGCTTTCCAGAGGCGAGGTATCAGGGGCCGCTTTCTGCAGAGGCATCCTGGAGCCTCTGGTTCATGTCTCTGTGGGTGCCCTTTGCATTAGAAATGTCACCCTCCAGTGTCCTCATGGTCACCTGGCTGTCTCCTGTGTGCAGGGGCCTCTATGTCCAGCACCCCTTTACAGGAGGACGCCAGCCATAGAGGATTAAGCCTGCATCCAGGTGACCCCTTCTGACTGTCCCCACAACCACCCTGCTTCTTAATACGATCCTGAGAGGCTGGCACTGGGGTCCAGTGAACCAAATGGGGTGTTGGAATCTGCTCTCTTGAGAAGGCGAGCTGAAAGCCCGGGGGTCTGTTTCAGGGCAGGCCGAAGAGTGGGTGGCCCATGTGAAGTGCAGGCCGAGTCATCCCCAGTACCTTGGGTGATCAGGACACCATGACACCTGAGGACAGGGCGCTGGTGCTATGGTCCACCTGCGGACCAAGGGTAGCAGAGGCGGCAGAGACCCGGGCTGGAGCTGGCCTCATCCTGCCATCCGCAGGGCTCTGACATCTGCAGGCAGGGAAGAGGGTGCCACAGCCTGCACCCTGCTTTCTGCCCTTTGTGGCCTCAGTGAATTAGAGGATGTCACCAGGCACAGCAGCTGGGATGGTCTACATTGGGCACCGACTCAGACACTGACCCGTCCTCCTTAGGAGCGCAAAGTTCTCCCCGGCATCGAGCACCCTTGAACCCAGTCCAGCTGCACACACGGGCCACCGTAGGGGACACTTTCAACCCCTGGCAGTGCCCACCTCGACGCGTGATCAATGCGGAAACCTGGCCGATTCCTAACCCTGGCTCGGTGGAGCTTTGCAAACAGCCAGGGGTGCGTCAGCACCCGGCTTGGACTTTAGTTGCTCCAGTGCTCCAGTGCTCCGAGGAGAAGACTGGTTTCTTCTCTGACACTGTTGCTGTGCACCCGCAGGATGGAACCGCCCAGATCTAGCCTTGCTCGGATGCAGAGCTCTGCGAACCTGTGTGTGTGTGTGTGTGTGTGTGTGGCGGCTGCCAGCCCAGGCAGTGGCTCAGTGACCCACCAGCCAGCTTCATGGACACTGAGTTCTAAAGTAGCACAATGCAGGACCCTCGAAGCCATTCCTTTACCCCGGGGCGAATTTATGGGGAGCAGCTGCCCAGCTGCCCGGCGCTTTTTCAGTACATGGTGGCTGTGCTGGTGCTGGCTGCCTGCAGGAGCCTCTGCAGCTCCTACTGTGCCATTTGGGGGAGTCATCTGGGCAGTTGCTGGTGCTTCCCTTTGTCACACAGATAGGAACTAGGTGCGAGCTTGTGGACAGAGAGAGACTGGGTCTTAACCGCATCCTTCCCTGCAGTGCATAGTGGGTGTTCAGGAGAGAACCTCGAGATGAGAATCTGCGGTCACATGGCTTAGCGAGCCAGCTGGCCACCTTCAAGGTAACTATTGGGCATCACCTGGCCGGCATTCTGCCCCCAAGTACCCACAACTTCCCAGAGCAGAGCCTGGCCAGGACGGGGACTCAGCACTTGTCAAGTAAATAAGCTCCTTTCCACACGAGGCAGAGGTCGAGTCAACAGCTTATGTGCATGGACTTCACAGCTCCATGCTGGGCATTCTAGAAAGACACCTGGGACACAAGTCCTGGTGAAGGGGTGACCCGCAGGGCAGGAGAGGTCATTTCTGTGCACTGGGAGCTCTCTGTCCACGCAGGGCACCAAGGGTCCAGAGACTCAGATGAGAACCCCACGTCTTCTCAGAGCTCTTGGCTTTGCTGGTCTCCCGACAGCAGTGCCTCCGACCTCCACACCCACGGCCAGCTCTCAGCCACCTGTGGGGAGCCTTTGACCATAACGCAAATTTCAGCGTGGCTGGGCCGAAATCTACAGTTCTTTCCTGTGATTCCTTTGTTACTTGCTTCCTGCCTGTTTTGAATTAATTGCATATATTTATTCTCATTTGTCTATTTCCTTATTAGTTTTAATCCTTTTAAATTTATTTTTAACATCTCATACATTTACTAAAAAATAAAGAAGTTATGAAATATCCACATATATTTCCTTAAGAAACTAGAAATAAAAGACAGAATAAAACAAAAAACAAATAAAAGAAAATAATAAATATCAGAAAACACAATCCCTTATCAAAATGCCAAAATTGTTTTTCATAAATGTTAACATTTTGATTCTTATGTTTCTGTAGAAATACAAAAGACTCAGAATAGTCTAAACAACTCTGATAAAAGAACAAAATTAGAGCTCCAGCCTCCCCAATCCCACGACTTGTCACAAAGTTACACTAATCACGACAAAACGGCATTGATAGCAAGATAGACAAACCACCAAGTACCAATATGAAGTCCCCAAATAGTTACTCACATAGCAGACAATTGATTTCTGGCAAAGATGCAAAAGCAATTAAGTGGAGAAAGGACCGTACCCTCTATTAATGTACCGGAACAACTGGATATCCACGTGCAAACCCCAAAACTTACGGTGCATCAAAAATGTCTTAAGACATCCAAGAGTCAACTCGAAATGGCTCACAGGGGGTTAAAGGAAAGGCGGGCGTGACCTGAGTCCCTGCTTTGGCTGAGGTCATTCTCTCTGGGACAAAGGGCCTGGGACAAGGTGTA
>PVLA01009302.1:0-76600 GCA_004027455.1 Hydrochoerus hydrochaeris | reverse complement strand
TACCGAGCGTTCACCAAGCACCTCCGCCATAAGGGCCTAGGTAGAGGAGGGCATAGACGCACAGCCGGTCAGTGGGATGGTAGGAGAGTCCGGACAGAGGCGGTGTGACGAGTGAGCCCACGGGTCAACCTGACTGCCCTGGACGCTTGCCATTCTCCTGGGGAGTCAGTGAAGCGCACTTCCAGGGGGGTGACGGAGGCAGGACCTTAGGGTCTCCTACCGTCTAGCTCTGAAATGTTCCCCAAAAGTGTCATGTGTGCAAAAGCTAACTGGATCCTGGAGAGCTGTGCTTGTCAGGGCATTCACCCAAGAGTAAGTTCACGGCTGCATGCGCTGTGTGAGGTGGGGCCTGGCCAGAAGCGGCTCCTCCAGGATGTGACCTGGAAGGTGTATTCTTGCCCCTGCCTCCTCTCTCTGCGCCTGGCTGCCATGGGTTGAGCAGCTTCCTCCTCCATGCCCTTCCACTGTGCCCTTCTGCCTTTCAGCAAACCAACCACGGGAGCCAAAATCAGCCTCTCCTTTATATCATGGGTCTGCCCCTTCGTCTCAGAGGGAGAGGTTTCCAGCCTGCCCTGCTTCTCGGCCACCTTCACTGAGGAACTTTGTTCTGCCCCTTTCTTCTACCATAATATTCCTCCCTTGGAGCCAGTGACCATGTACTGAATCCCTGAAACCACTGGGCCAATTAAACCCTTCCTACTTCCAATTGCAGTTGGCATAAAATGTCTTAACAGCAGGAAGGTGGCCACTACGCTGCTGATAGTGGGATTCACAGGCTCAGGAGCAGTGCTGGGATGGGGTCAAAAGTACTTTACATGTGGAAAGGATGTCAGTGAGGGGGCAGAAAGTAGACTGTTCAGATTCAACAGTGTTGCCCAAAAGACGCATTTGATCCCCAACACTCGGAACCCATGTGTCACTCAGCTGGGGGGCAGTGGGCACTGCAGGGGTCTCGTGTTCTTATTTAAAAAGGAATCTGTTGACCCACACAAAGAGTGAAGAATGGATTTGTATTGTTTTAAGCCACCTGGACCAGTTTCCTGGGGCTGACACAACAGCCCCACAGACAGGATAAACAACAGGCATCTACACCCTCAAAGCTCACAGGCTGGAGTCCACCGCCAAGGTGCAGCATGGCTGGTTCCTGCCGAGGCTGTGCGGGACACTCTGTCCCAGACTCGTCCCCTAGCTCCTGGGGTGCTGGGGCCTCAGGCACCCTCTGGCTTAGAGAAGCATCAGCCCAATCTCCCGTTCCTTGTCGCTCCCTGTGTCAGTGTCCATGCCCATTTCTCCTGTTCATAAAGACACCGGGCCCACCCTAATGACTTCCTTTTGACTTGGTGGCCTCAGTTAAGCCCCCATCTCCAATCAGGTCACAGCCTGGGTGGGGTGCTGGGGTTGGACCTCAGCTCACAAATCAGCAAGAGAGGGACACAGTTCAACCCTCAGCAGCCATCTGGGGTTCCCAGCTCCGTCGGCTTAATTCTCCCCGTAAGTTCAGGCTCATGACACAGACGGGCCAAACAACTTAGCAGTCTTGTTTTATAAGTGTCTAGTTTGTGGCTGTATATATTTTACTACTTAGAAGAAATTAAAATTACCCAAACCAAGGTTCCAAAAAGGTTTGATTCACTTCCATTCCCACTGCTCTACCATGCCTGTCTTGGGCAAGATGGCTTCCAACCCAGTCCAGGATGTTTTGTAATGATTGTTTTAAACTGTGACAATGCAGATATAACATAAAGTTTACCATACTTGCTATTCTTAGGGTCCGATTTAGTGGCATTAAGCATGTTCCTACTATTGTGTGACTGTTACCACTGTCCCTGTCTGGAATCTTCCATCTCCCTAAACACACACTGTGTTTTCCTTCTGCACCGAAGTCCCCAGCACCCATGGTCAGCTGCTGGCCACTGCTCTCTGCCTCCCATCTTTGTGGCTTTGCCCATTCTGGGTACTTCACATGCTTGGAACCGGACAATATCTGCCGCCTTATGTCTGGTTTATCTCACTCGCCATAACATCCTCAGAATTCACACATGCTGTAATGTGTGTCAGGATCAAACCCAAGGATGCCCTACAACTGGCTATGATCTCAACCCTTTATTTTATATTGTGAGACAGTGTTTCACCAAGTTTCCAAGGCAGGACTCAAACTTTCCATCCTCCTGCCTCTGCCTCCCTCAATTCTGGAATTACAGGCAGGCACCACTGCCCATGGCTAGCATCCCCTTCCCCTGTGAGGCTGAGAAAGCTCACTCCACGGACAGAGCATGCTTTGCTCACTACCACCACCTGGTTGACACTGAGGCTCCCGGCCTCTTGGCTGTGGGCAAGCAGACGCCGCGCCCACAGAGTCCTCATGTTCAGGGTTTTTTTTTAAAGATGTGTGCCTGGAAGTACAATTGCTTATCAAAAATAAGTGTTTTTAGTTTTCAAACTCTGTAGCCCAGTGTACTTGGATCTTACCTGACTCCTGGATAAGTCTGGGAAAGGGAAAAGTTGTTGTAGTCAGGGGTTACAGGACAAGACAATACAGGACACAGAATTTATAGCATTGTTTATAATGGTCACCCAAGGAGTCAAATCCCAGGGAAGTGCAGGAAATCTTTCCACACACTAGAGACCTAGGGAATCCAGCTGAGGGCCTGGATCCCAGGGCAATAACCTGCATGAGTCCCGCTGCAGACCTAGAGCCCATGACAGTGCCTCCCACAAGTCCAACTGGAGGCCTAGAGCCCACGACAATGACTCACAAAAGTTTATTTCACAGATCTGCACTGGGAAGGCCTCAAGGTCAGTGGTGGAAGCCAGAAAGTCTGTGCCAGCAGGAGGAAGCATTTGTGCCAGCAGGCTGAGGGGTCTGCACTGGAGCCAGGAAGTTACACTCAAAGTAAGGATCAGGGCTGCCCCTGAAAGTACCACAGCCATCCTCAGTTGACAAGGAGGCCTGGAGCTCCTCCGATGACGAGTCCATATCAGGAAAGCAGCTCAGCAAGCTCACCCAGGGGAACCCAACAGCGCCAAACAGCAACATGACTCTTCCTCTCCAGGTCTCCTTTTCATCTTGGCAACAACCCTAAGGTGGGCCCTCCACACCCAGCACCACGCTGATTCAGTTCAGGGGGCATCACAAGTTTACCACCAGTTACCAACCCACTGCAGCTGTCCCATTGATTCCAGTGCGAACAGCAGGAATCAGATGCCAGTTAGATTTGAAAATAATATAAAGACAGAGACACAAGCACAACACACAGCCACATGGAACCATGTGCAGGCCCGCACATGCCAGAGAATAGCAGCAGCAAGGGTTGTGACCACCCACTACGGAGGCCCCCTCGGTCGCACAGCCTGGCCTGGCTGCTGTCCCCTCCAATGTCCCCTGGGGCTCCTGTCCCTCTCAGCCATGCCCCGTGCTTCTGTGAGCTGCCCCAGCCCAGGTCCAGGGCTGGGGGGGGAAGAGTGAGCGAGGGCACCGCCCCTTCATGTCCAGGTGTGGCCCAGGTTTTCCCCACCTGGCCGTGATGCCAAGGCAAGCTGGGGTCAGCAGCTGTGAGTGGTGGCGATGCTCAGTCCTTCTGAGCAAATCCCTCCCAACACAGCTCCTCTGTGTACCTGAAGACCCCCCAGCACAAGCCTGGTCGTGAGCCCCGCCTACACCTCCGCACACGCTTTCCCTGTCTGAAAGTGGGGGGCTGACCCCCACAAGACTGTGGGAACAGTGGAGGAGACAAGGCCAGTGGCCAGCACACAGCAGACATATGCCACAGCTCTCCCACCCACCGCCCCACACACCACTGCTCAGAACTCTGCAGGCTGGCAACAGTGGCCGGGAGACATTGGCCCTGGGGTTAACTGGCTGCTGCTGGGAAAGGCATCCTGGGAGCGGCTGAGCCCCAGGGCGAGCTCCAGCCCAAGGTGCACTCCGTCAAGGCAGCTGCAGACTTCAGGCTCCAGGGCATCAGCAGCGTAGCCTGCAGGCTGGCATCCAAGTTCTCAGGCTTTGCCTGCTGGTAATTGGCTTTAAAGGTCAGGCCAAGTGTTTATGGTGCCAGTGTTGTGCTCTCTGGCCTATAAACTTTTTCTCAGATGGACTCTTTTCTTTTTCAGAATCAGGCACAGCAACACGGAAAACGTGCCAGTTTTCCAGTGCTGGAAGGAAATGCACAGATCAAAGCCCAGTCAGCATTGGCCTAGTGAGACGGGTCTTGGCCCATTATGAGAAAATTGAATCAAAATAAAAGGCACATCATAAACTCTGAAAAACTCCAAGCAGCTACTGTTACCTTGGCTGAACTGCCTAGATAATGGTTTTTATTTTCACTGCATCTTAAAAGACCAAGCAGCTCTCAAATCTGACTCTCAAATGAACCCACTTCATCTCCTGAATCGCTCCTGAGACCTTCCCAGAGACTAAATGCATTAGTTAGTACCGCTGCGTAACAATTAACCTACACCCAATGGCTTAAAACAACCAGGTCCCCACCAACTTTTGGTATGTGATGTTTTCCATTTCAGTCACAGGGTGGGGTGGGGCAGGTAAATGGGTTCATATCATGGCTTTAAAGAGCATTTTCCTCATGATCAACAAAATGGGACACTGTCCGATTCTTCAGCAGTCTGGCTGTCCTCATCTGTGGAGTCCCATATCCTTCCAGGGGGCTATCTTCCTCAATGAGCACTAGTTCAGTTTTCTGGATACAAGTCCTCTCTGGAGATCAAACAGGCACACACACACACAGTGAATTTTAAATTTTTAGAAAGTTTATTACAGTAAGACATTGTCATTAATCCCCCATAGCTCACTCTGCCTCACTTCAAACACACTCTTCCCGTCACCCTTGCCACTTTCTGAAGCAGTTCTGGAGTCCTCTTTTGCGAGGGTCTAAGGTGCGATCAATAAGATGGTGAATGCTGCTGCTAGGTGACACCTGGTGGAAAGGCGGGCTCATAAAAGCTTGACAGTGTGTCCTCACTCACTGTATTCACCCAGTCAGGCTCTAAGGGACTCTGGCTCTTCTCTATAAATCAAGATGACTGTGAAAGATATTCTCTTTGAAGGTTTCTTTCACCTTTTCTTTGAGGGATCTTTAAGGTGCAATCATTCTTTTTCCCAGCACAGTCCAATTTGCCACAGCCTGTCTTTACGACTAGTGCTTTTTGTGTATTAACCATAAAGCTAAGGGGAGTTTTGTTTGCTCCCAAGTCAGAGACACCCTCCTGGGCTTTCCCACGAAACTCTGACATTTTGCCTTCCACGCCTCGGTCCGTATCTGCACAGAAGGGACCTTCAGAGTATGGTGTGAGGCAGGGGTCAGGACAAGTCGGTCTCATGTGGATACCTAGTTCATTCAGAAACACTGGTTGAAAAGATCATTTTCACTCTGAGATGGGCTTCCTTTCCTTTCTTGTTTCATGTATTCCGCATTGCTGAAACTGATTACAACACTCCTGTCTCACCTGACTAATTTAACCGTGTATATATGGCTACATGTATTCATATATGTGCAAAAGGATCAGAAATGCTTAAACATCCACATATGGGTCAGGTTAAGTGAATGAGGATTCCATGGAGATGAAAGACCACCACCACCCCTGAAGGCGCTCATCTGTGGGCAGACTGAGTCCTCTGGGGGGCAGGTGTTAGCTACATGAAGGGGAAATATGTAGGAGAGTATAACAAAATGCAGCACTTGGGAGAAGTGTGGCTGTTAAATTCACACCTTGTGTGTGATCATCATGTGTCAGCTGCAGGTGCCCATGGCAGAGAACAGGGAGGGGACTTGGAGACAGGCACAGGAGGGAATCTGTCCCCCAAGCGTGGCTTTATAGGATTGCAACTCTTTTTTTTACCATGTGCATGTATTGGGTATTGAAATAACGCTAAGCTGGGCATGGTGCCACATGCACTGGGGAGCCTAACGCAGAAAGATTGAGAGTTTGAGGCTCATCTGAGGGCTGCAGAGGCTAACACTGGTCTGAGTGACACAGATAGAGTCCATCTGAGAAACACACACAACCACAAAAAGCAAGCTTCCTGGCAACCAAGGGTTCCCAGCCTCCTGTCCCCTTCCGTGTCACTCCCACACCCACCGCCCTGGCTGCTCTGGCCACAACAGGGCACCGGGGTCACACTGGATGTGACGAGGACCATACAGCTTCATTTATCACACAAATGTTCCCGGAGAAACAGTTGTTAATTAATTTTGCATTTGTTCATTCCCCTTGCAAACAATTATCCCAATTTAACCTCCTCAGGCGAAATCTGCCTCTCATTGCAGCGAGCCATTTCCACCGGAACATCCGCGGCCCCTTCTGGTGCTTTCTGCTTAGGAAGAGCTCCTGCTCTGTTTGGAGCCCAGCCCAGAGGGAGGTAGAGGAGCTGGGCTGCCAGGTTCCTCGCTCCAGGCAAGTTCCTAGTCTCAGAAGCCCTGCTTCCTGGGATGGTGGGCTGGCATGTGTGATTAGTCTACTGTGCATGCCAAAGTCCAGGATTAAGATTCAGTAAAGTGGGCAGAGTGAGGAAGGCCTACCTCCTAGGGTTATGAGTGGCTAAGTCTGTCAGCTTTCCCACAGCTGAGACTCAATACCCAACACCCACAATTTAAATGAGGGGAGGTTTGTTTGAATCAATGGATTCAGTCCATGGTCAGCTGGTAGGAGAGAGTGGGGGTGCAAAACTGCTCAGCTCATGGCACCCTCAAAGAGGAACAGCACCTGAGCAGAATGAGCCAGAGACTAGGTATCGTGCCTAAGCTCACACGCACCCAGACACACCCAAAAGTGTGCTACACCAATTCCCCTGCTGGGGCCCGAAGAAGACCAAGCAGATGCCCCACCTTGCCCACCACAGTGGCTGAAGCGAATGGAGCAAGGCTCCCAGCCTGGGGCTCACGAGGGTGAACCAAGGTGGAGCTGGGCTCTAGTCTGGAGACTTCAGCTCATCCAGGCAGCTGGCGGGCTCTAGCTCCTTGCAGCCACAGGGCTGAGGTCCCATGTCCTGGCTGGGTGTCAGGTGGGGACAGCTCTCTGCTCCCAGGGTCACTCGCAAGGCTTCCATCTTCAGCCCATCAATGGGGAATCAGACTTCACCTTTGCAGCCAGCTGGAGATAACTCCCTGCTCTGAAAGAAATCAAAAAGTCAGCCTGATCAGATGACCTCTGTGTCTCAAGGTCACCTGGCTCAAGACTTTAATTTCCAGTGCACAGTCCTGCGCAGAAGCACTAGTTTAGATCCGAGTGTGTGGGGAGTCATTGGGGGCCCTTTAGAGCTGTCTGCCCCACTCCTCTTACATTCTGAACCACCTCTCGCTGAACTTGCCTTCTTCCAAGTTCAAGGCAGGGAAGAGAACCCAGCCACTGCCGAGGGGGCCCAGTACAGCACCTGGGAGCAGACAGATGCAGGGCTGGGCCCCAGCCCTGATGCAAGCCAGGGCAGTGGAAAGAAGCCTGCAAACACTGCCCTTTTAGTGCAAGCCCCTCCTCCCTGAATCCCTGATATGAAAGAAGACATCTCTGGAGCACCCAGTACAGCGCCTGGCACAGGCCACACTCAGCTGTCATGAGCATCATGCCCACAACCTAAGTGCTGTCAACCATCTGTACAACTGCAATGGTGAGCAGAAACACAGAAACGACACCCAGGATTTGAGGCAGATTTATTTACATGGACAGGCACTGGTCAGGATCATTCCCAGAATAGCAGGCCACAATCTCTGGTGGTCTAGGGCTTATAACATATAAGCAAGCAGGAAGTACAGAGGCAGAATGGCTTGTCAACTGGTGGTGGGTTTATATGACGTGCATCACAGTATCCAACCGTTTCTAAGAGAAGTAACCAGAACTGCAACAGGAACTGTTACCTGGGCAACTAACAAATTTGCTGGGGCAGCTGTGGGGGTTCTGCTACATGACCTTCTTCTGAGGAACATTGCTTGTTAAACAGCACCCCATCCATGCTGGGCTCTGCACACTGCTTAGCTGGCTCTTCCAGCCTCTACCCCTCGGCTGGCTGGATGTGACAGCAGGGAAAGGGTCCAGGGGGCTTCTCACCCAGGCAGGCTCCTCTCTACCTGAGTCACACCCTAGGGAGCTACCAGAGCTCCTTCTAGGTGCCCAACAGGGAGCTAGGTTGGAGCAGTTTCCTGTGTACCCAAGAGGTGGCAGCAGAGGTAGAGGCTGGGATTGAGCTCTGGTCCCCAGTGAGCCTGCACAGTGGGGGAGACAAGTTCCTGCCGGGCTGGGACACAGGAGCTGCAACTCTGTCAACACAGAGTCTGGTCCCCAGTGAGTCTGCCCAGCAGGGGAGACAAGTTCCTGCCTAGCTGGGACACAGGAGCTGTAACCCTTAGTGTCAGCACTCAGGGTGTCTGAGTGACTCCCTCCAAGTCCCAGAGAGAAAGGAAGTGATCCTTTTCATCTGTTCTACACCTGAGAGCAAAGAGCCCAGTTGAACTGGGAGCAGATCCAGGATGAGGACAATTAGGTAACCTGGTCAGATGATGGGAAAAAAAAAAACTATGTTCTAAATGTTATCCCAGAAAATGTCACAAGCGCCTACCCAAAAAACTCACAAGCCCCCACAGAATTTACCAAGCTTCAAGCACTACCAGTCTTTTTCTGCCCTCAGGTTTGTTTAGTGGACTAATTTTAACACAAAATACAGGAGCTGGCAATTTACTCTAAGTACTTTTGTCTGCATGTCTGATGACAAGGACATTTTATATGACCCCCTGGCTATTATCACTCTGGAACAAAAGTACCAAGAACCCTGTCACCTAATACCCAGTCCATATTCAAATTCCCCCAGCTGCCAAAGCTTTTTTACAGTTGGTTTTATCATGATGCACGTAAGCTCCACACATCTATCCAATTACGTCTTTTGAGCTCATTTATTCTCCAACAGCTTCACTGCTTCTCTCTCTCTCTCTCTCTCTCTCTTTCTCTCTCTCTCTCTCTCTCTCTCTCTCTCTCTCTCTCAGAGCCCTCATTAATAAACTGGGTACAACACCCCACATTCTGGAGGTGGCGCAGCACCTGGCCAACAGCAGCACCCAGTTTTTGTTGTTCTGGGGTGTTTTTGTCCCCGTTAGCCCAGGCTGGCCCCAAACTCAGTGCAATCGATCCTCCCTCTTCAACTTCCCCAGTGCTGGGATTGCAGTGTGCGCCACCGCACCTGGCAAATAAACGGTTTCAATGAGAACTAGCAAAAGAAGTGCGGTCCCCACAAACAGACCGCGAACAGGCAGCATCCCCGTCAGTGCTGGGGTACCAAGGAGGCTCCCCCACTGACCAGAGGCAGCCTCTTCCAGGACTCTGCTTCTTTGAGAGAAGCGACAAAGTACAAGTACAAAGACCTCACCCGAGGCTACTTACCGAATATCACGGGGGTGACCATTTCCCTTCTTCGGAATACGTTTGAAGTTTTCTGGGATAAAATTTAACAGATTATGTCGGGCAGGGTGACACAAGCCTGGAATCCCAGCAATTGGGAGACTGAGGAGGATCGCTTCGCGTTCTGGGTTAGCCTGGAATACAAGTGAGTTCAAGGCCAGCCTGAACTGCATAGTGACACCCTGTTTCAAAAAAAAAAAAAAATTACGGATTAACAAATAACTTCTGAATTGATGAGGGTCCACGGTGTCCAAAACTCTTTCTAAAGAGCACATTATTTGTGCTTTACTGTGATAAAACGTAAGGTGACAAGTTCAAAACAGACACCCGCACTCCCATCATGCAACACCACACTTGCTTACATAGCGTCACTCTGCTCCCCACGTCTCGCTTCGGTTTTCTGGAACTCACGGGCAACAGAGACCAGGACAGTGGCAACGGGAGAGGGGCTGTCCCCGCCTCTGTGGACTTATCTTCCAGGTGCCGCGTCCACTGATTTTCCCCACAGTACGACAACCCTTGCTTTCATTCATCGATCTAGGACGCGCAGCCAGGTCAGCGAAGCGCCCCTCCGCCACAGCTACAAAGCTCTGCAGCCCGCCACGTGCGCCCCGCCCCCGGACTCATCTTCCCCACTGGCTCTTTCCCGACCTCGCCCCGCCCAATCGAGGCTCCTCCCTCTCTCCTTTCACCTTTCACCTCCTCACCTTCCGGGGCTGCCGGAAGCTTCGGGCCCCGCCCATCTGGGGGAGGAGGCATTCTTCTCCACCATGACTCGTAATTATTGGTGGCTATTGTCTGCCGATCATTGAAAATGCAGTCGCGGATTGGCTGAGTCGAAATAGAAGGGCGGGGAAATCGGCGCAGCGGCTCGACGCATGCCCAATGCGTGCGCGGTGACGGCGGCGATTACTGGAGTGATGGCGGCTCGCTGTGTAAGGCTGGCGCGGCGAGGTCTGCCGGCTTTGTCGTTGTGTCTCAGGTAAGGGGTTCTAGGATTCCCTGGGATGAACGGGGAATAGCGGCTCCTCAGCACTGCCTTTTCCGGCCTCCGTCCTGGAGCCAGTACCCCGGGTCCGTGGGACGCTGTTTCCCAGAGGCTCAGGGGCTGGGCTTCCCGGGAACGCGCGAGCTCGGGCACCAGGACCACAAACGCGGGTGACGAGGGCCGGGGGGCGAGCCGCGGGTGTGTTAGGAGCGGAAGGTTCTGCGGCTCACGTGTGCGTGCAGCCAGGTGCCTGCGACGACACCTCGCTGGCGACCGCGAACTTCCCTCGTGTCCGGACACGGTGATGGCTTCAGTGTCAGAAAACAGCCGGGGAAGCCAGGACTTGCCCGGGTCGCGCACCGAGGCAGAACCCTGCCGGGTGTGGCCTGGACAGGGAAAGTGTCTCACTAATCTGGACCTGCTCGGGAAAATTCCGCGTGACCAGGGCAACTGTTGCGCAGTTTTCCGTTGTGCCTGGAATTCTCTCTCCCCCTCCACCATTCCAGGCCAACAGGGCAGCAGAGCCTCCTCCGTGGCGGGCCCGACCCCGCACCAAGGGTCCCAGAGCAAGCCCCTTCACTGTTCTAACTTGTAGCTTCTGATTTTTGAAAGACCTACCTCAAAAGTTAGTATAGCAGATACTTAGTATCCTTATCTAGTTTGTTGGGGGATTGGTCTAGAAGCAAGTTATTAATGAAATCAAGAGAAACTGCTGTGGCAAACCATGGGTAGAAACTGGGACAGTGAGAGCTGGTTTGCCAAGAGCTTGTTACTCAGGTGCAAGCAGGCATGTGAGGTGAGGATCACTCACAGTAAAGGTGATAGATAAACAGAGTACACTGGCTTAGTAAGTTCTGGGGGGTAGGGCACTGGGGAAATAGAGCGAGGTTTCTGGAATACTAGAGTAAAAAGGCTGAAAATCATTTTCCCTCTGGGACACAAGCCAGCTCTGACTCCAGGCCCTGTTTCATTCCCAGCCACACCTGGCCACTACTACCAAACCATTGGCCATGCATCAGGAAAGGGTCGGCAGAGCAAAGCTAACCAGCAGGAAGACGGTGGGAGCATCACCCTGGGGTGGAAGCAACTCAAAGAGTACTTCAAAACAATACTCTCAAAGTTTGAGATGGTGGCACATGCCTGTAATCCCAGTGCATGGGAAGCTGAAGCAGGAGGATTGCCATGAGTTCAAGGACAGCCTGATCTACACAGCAAGATCCCTGTCTCAAAGCAAAAACAAAAAAACCAGTACTCACAATTTTTTTTTAGATTCCTAACTTTCTAAAACCTGGAATTAACAATAGAATAAAAAAGTCATTCCACCCAGTTGGTAACAAATTATAGATCTTTCCACACCCTTCTGCAGGCCTAAGAAACATGAGCATTCCTAAT
The DNA here is from genome assembly GCA_004027455.1 of Hydrochoerus hydrochaeris. Lineage (NCBI taxonomy): Eukaryota > Metazoa > Chordata > Mammalia > Rodentia > Hydrochaeridae > Hydrochoerus > Hydrochoerus hydrochaeris. The sequence goes on along the minus strand of PVLA01009302.1, from coordinate 64,827 downwards.
TTGTCTTTACAAAAGCAGAATCGTGTTTTTGTGTAGCTATGTGCTATAAAGTCTTCAGTAGACCACATGTAGATGGTTGTCCCTTAGATTACCTTGTGACACTTTAGCTTTTGATATCTAAGTACACTCTGTGATGTTTGCATGACATAATTACCTAATATTTTGCTCATGATGTGTTGTCATTAAATGACACAACTGTGCAAAAAATAGGGAATATTTAAATTTTAAAATGTAACAGATTAAGACACATTTCCATAAATCCCCCTTGCTGTACCCCCTGGATTTGTCTTTTCATTTTGTTGTGTTGTTGTTACTGTGTTTTTTCGCTAAGCACTTCAGACCTTAAACTGTGCAACCCATGCTGGTCTCAAAACAGCAATCCTTGGGGGCTGGGGATTTAGCTCAGCATCATAAGCGCCTGCCTTGCAGGCGTGCAGTTGTGAGTTCGATCCCAGGTACCCAAAAAAAAAAAAAAAAAAAAAGCAATCCTCCTGCCTCAGCCTCCTGAGTGCTGGGGATACAGGTGTATGCCGCCATGCCCAGTTTACTCCCTGGCTTTGAGGCACACTCATCTCATCATCTCTGCAGCTGCTGTTGTAGAAGTCTTCTTTTCTGTCTTCAGTTGCACTGTCCTGTCTGCCTTAGTGTCTTGAATGGATTCAAAACATTTCCCTTTCGTGGTCGTTTTGACTTCCGGAAGAGCCGGAAGTCACACAGTGCCCGATGGGTGAAGCAGGTGGATGAGGGCGCAGCGTCATATTCTCCATCGACAGAAGTTGCTGCAAACAGCTGCAGGAAGTGGCAAAAAGAGTGCAAGGAGCATGTTCAAAGCCAGGGGAAGATTCTGAGCACAACCGATGGCAGTAACTTTAACCCTTCACTATATTTGGTCCCGTCTCGAGCAGTAGCTCATGGACGGGACTGTGGCATACTTAGCAAAGCACTCCCACTGGTCTGGGGGAGGAAGTTTGCACTTCAAGGCTCTGTCACTAAGACTTGTGTGGCCTTGTGCTTATCACTTAACCTTGTACTGTAGAGATCAGATTGAACCTCTTGCAGGATTTATTTTGGAGCTCTGTTACCCCCACCCGTTTCCTGCCTTCTCCAAGAAGTTATCTTCCTCCTTTGTAAATCTCATTACCTGGCCTGAGATCTGCCCGCTCTGAGTCCCCCAAAGCACGAGCTTGCTCTGCACTGCTTCAGTGACCTCTCTGTGTATCTAGAAATTCACCTTTTCTGCACGATGCTGTGTGCCATGGGGGCCTGGTCTCCACCCGTTCTGTCTTTATAAACGGTATCAGCCTGGGTCTGAGAGTAGCTGCTCTGTTTCGGGGCAAGGCCTGGGCACCCAGATCTTGGAAGCCACTTCAGAACACAAGAGACCGGCGATGCACGTGCCAGCTGGGGTGCATACTGCAGAAGGTCCCATAAACACAGTCTCATGTCACCAAACAGGTGCATTCTGAGAATTGCTCTGTCCTTATGCAAATGCTGTAGCGTGCTCAGGCAGACCACAGTTTGCCCTGCCACACGTGTGCCATGATCCAGAACATGATTTTAACTGTGTTTCAGGCCCTCTCCACGCCTGCTGTGCACGGCTGCGAAACAGAAGAATGGCCAGAGCCTGGAGGAGGACCCGCGGCCCAGCGAGCAGAAGGCTGAGCCTCCCACTGCAGACAAGGTGCTCCTGGAGGAGAAGGGCCGGCTGGAGGAGCAGCTCAGAGAGACCGTGGTAAGGACCTGGGTGCCGCATGACTATCCTGAGTCTCACTGGTGACCGCCCACTACCCAAAGCGGCAGAGGCCAGCACCAAGCCCAGCATGGCTGTAGCCCTGCAAGAGGGGCAGGCATGTGCTGCAGTGACCACTAGGATCTCAGATGGTCTTCACCGCACGGACCGCTTACTTGGCTTGGCTGTGTGTGTGGCAACTGGGAAGGGACCCAGAGGTGGTAGGTGCGGGAGTTTGGGATACAAGTGCGGTTGTGTGTTGCTGTCCCCCATAACTGGGTGTCAAAGCACAGAGCTGGCATGGACCAAACCTTGAGCATTTCAGGCTAACAACACCCAGTGCTTGGTGCCAGATCTGTGCTGGGCTCTGCGTGATCCCTGCCCGTGGCCCTGTTCACAGCTGAGGGAGCCGAGGCACAGGAAGGGAAGGGGACCTGGGGACCAGGTGGCAGACCTGGTGTCTGTGCAGGGCAGCTGCCTGAAGACTCAGCCGGTGCTGGCCCAAGTTGCCTTGGTCCACATGAGGGGAGCATGGAGGTGGCTCCCGCCAATGTTTTTGCTGTGTGTGCACAGAACACCTTGGACACACACCACAGTGGCACGCAGGGGTCACTCCCCAGTGGCCAAAGCAGGGACAGCAAACCTTTCAGAGATGTAGTGGTCAAACTGCACCTGAAATCCACTGAACTGCCACATGGTGCCAGCACTGCAGTTAGACCTGAGCATCAAGGTTTTGGTTTAGAGGAAACAACTGTTGCACATGCTCAGCTGCTGGGTGACCTGGGTCCCATGACCGAGAGGGCTCTGCGTGCCTGCTGCAGCGCTCGTGCCACAGGCTCACCAGCACTGGGCTGAGGCCTCAGCGTCCCCCAGGGCCCTCCTCCTCTCTGGCTCCACAGGGCACGGGCCTGGCAGGGCAGGGTTGTTCTCCTGGGAAACCAGTGCTCTTCCCAGAAGGCACCACGGGGAGGCCCTCCTTCCTGTCCTGTCCCTCAGCACCAGGGGAGCGTGTGGACCGCGTGCCCTGGCTCGCTGGGAACCCAGACGCAGGTGTAAGCCAATCTGCGGCTGCCCTGTGTTCACCCACGGACTCAGAAGTCATGACAGGCTTCATTTGTATTTTGCTTGAAGTTTGTTGTGTAACCATTTTTAAGTCAGGATGGCTTGGCTGTGAGTCATTCTGTATTTCATAATCAAGGTAAATTCCCTTTTCCTTCCTTCTTTAGGAAAAATATAAACGAGCGCTGGCAGATACCGAGAACTTGCGGCACAGAAGCCAGAAACTGATAGAGGAGGCAAAACTGTATGGTAAGGTGAATGCTGTATGGCGAGGTGAATGCTGTATGGCGAGGTGAATGCTGTATGGCGCTGGGCCCTGGGAGCAGCGGGGGTGGGAGGGGCTGTGCTGTGCATCTCTGTCAGCATCAGAGAGCACGGTGGGAACAGGGCGCCACCCCCAGGCGAGGGCCAGTGGCAGGGGAGGTGTCTGCAGGAGCAGAGGGACCCAGCAGAGAGCCCGGGAGGTGCAGTCTGCGGTGAGGCGTACTTTCACTGTCGTCCCATGGGGACCCTGGGCTAACTGCAGCCTCGGGTCGGCTCTGAGCCCTGGGACAGAGCAGTGGAATCCGTCAGAACTCCTGACATGCTGTCTGCCATGCCACCAGTCCCTACCTGGCCATTTTATAGTTGAAACTATCAAGGCTTGTTGACTCAGCAGAGTCACGCACTGCCTCCATGGTGGTCATCAGAGCATCTGTCCGGAACTGGAAGGTGCCAGTCCCTGTGTGACAGGTTAGGGACCCAGGCTCAGGGGGAGAGGTTAGTGTTTTACCTGAGGACAGATGGGGTCTCACCTCACTACTGCAGATCACGCGCCCTGTGCCGTTGCCTCTGCTTCCCGGCATCCTCCCTACCTTTCTGTGAACGCCCTCCAGGCCTGGCCTGGCTCTTCAGGATGCAGTAGCAGGCCGCTTGTGCCTTGCTCTGCTTGCTGAGTAACTGCCGCCCTCCCCGTCATGTTCTAGTGCCCTGTGGTGAGGTCTTAAGGCACTTTTCCCCTGGCCCTCTGCCCCCTTCTTACATATTTTAATAAGCGATGCCACCCTGGTCCCTGCAGAGGCTTCTGGGTGTGAACTGTAGGGCACTGAGACTCAGGGGAAGCAGAAGACTCCCCGTGTCCCTGGAGCACTGAGCTGCGGTGCAGACTGTCTTCTCCCTCCCTAGGCATCCAGGGCTTTTGCAAGGACTTGCTAGAGGTGGCAGACATTCTGGAGAAGGCTACCCAGAGCGTCCCAAAGGAGGAGATTAGAGAAGAGAACCCTCACCTGAAGAGCCTGTATGAGGGGCTGGTGATGACGGAGGTGCAGATCCAGAAGGTGTTCACAAAGCACGGCCTGCTGAGGCTGGACCCTGTCGGAGCCAAGTTCGACCCCTATGAGCACGAGGCCTTGTTCCATGCGCCCGTGGAGGGAAAGGAGCCGGGCACTGTGGCGCTGGTCAGCAAGGTGGGCTACAAGCTACATGGGCGCACCCTGCGGCCCGCACTGGTGGGGGTGGTGAAGGAAGCCTAGCTGCACCTGGGCTCAGGCCTCGGCGTCCCTCCATGCAACTCTTGGAAGGCGAGTCACCTCTCCTCCCGAGCGTGCACCTGTGACCTGTGACCTGTCTGGTCCAATGCGGGAGGAAGGGTGGCCAAGCAGGGGCCAGGCCAGGGCCCACCCGGCAGAGGAACTGATCGGCGCCTGCTCATTGCTGCTCTATGCCATGGTCACTAGGTCCAAGTAGAGGCCAGGGCTGTGGGCCTCAGTGTCACAAGGAGTGCTGTATCCACTCAAATTCTGGTGATTGTGAAGTATTTCGAACAAATAAAAGGTCTCTGGGAATTTTGTTGGCTGCCTGGCCACTCGGGCACCCTTCTGCTAAAACCCAGGTGTGCTCCAGCCTTTGGCTCCTGGAGACAGGACGTGTGTGTGTGTGTGTGTGTGTGTGTGTGTGTGCCTGAGTGTGCGCGCGTGTGCCTGAGTGTGTACACCATCAGGCACTCGTCACCTTTGTCCTGCCCTGGTCAGCCCCCAGCCCGTTTCATGTCTCTAAGCTACTGACCGCTTGGGGCATGTCCCCGCTAAGGCAGGCCTTCTCAGAGCATGACTGCATACTTGGGACACTTTACACATCCATGCTTCAATTTTAAATTTTTATTTAAGAGGATTTAAAGCCAGCTACGTTTCTTTTCCTACTTTCTGGTAATGATTTAGTCCTTTGTCGGAGACTTTGAGCCCAAGGCCAGCAGGCCAGTTCCTCTGTGTCCCAACCTTTTCCTGTGGCAGCTGGGGCCAGCGTGCCCTGTCTGGAGGAGGCCTGGGCTTTGTGGGCCAGGCTGCGGTGCTCCTGTACATTGACCTCAAGAACCTTAGAGAGAGGGCCAGGCACATGACCAGGCATCCGTCACAGTGAGAAAACAAAACTTCCGTGCGATGCTAAGGCACAACGGCAGGGCTGGGGACTTCGCCCACCGTAAGGAGGGGGTGGGTCCCACAGATCGGACTAGCGGTGCCATAATTAAAATCTTCCATTTCTACTGTTTCCACACATTTCCATCTTTTCCTTTAAGCGGTCCTGAATTACTTGGCCCAAAACAGCTGGAACTGACACAGTTTAGAACAGCACTGGAAGAAAGCCCGGCAGGCCCGGTCCGCCGCACCTGTCCCCTGCTGGGGATCCAGGTATACACTGGGCACTCGTCTACAAAGGGGATCTGAGTGACAGACACGATCTGTGGGATCTGTGGACCTGTGCCCTCCTCCCCCTTGTGGCTATAGCGGTGACACCAAGCAGCCCTGAGCTTGTAACCTGGAAGCAGTCAGCTCTCCTCATCCATGCATTCAGCCAGCTGCGGATCCTACTTGAGAAAAACTGGGTCTGTACTGAACACAGATGGGCTTCTTGTCACTGTCCCCTGAGCACCAGTCTGTGGGCACTGCATAGGGTGCTCCAGTTCCCAGGGCTTGCACAAGCTGTGCAAACCGAGGGACTTGGGCACCCTGCGCGGGAGGGTCCCAGGCCCAACCTGAGGGCGACTAGCTCAACTCAGCTCAGCTAGAGGGCAAAGCTGTCTTTATGGTGTGTTTCAGTCGCCTGTGGTCACCACTGACAGGACAGTGTCTTTCAGTTCCGTGAGAACACCGCAGTGTGATGTGTCTGGCTCCTTCAGTCCGGAGCCTGGATGGAAGCTAGGGGGGAGGGAGCCGGGGCAGAACCATGTCTGGATGTGGACACGGGGTCTCGGGGACAACAGGAAGCAGCACACAGTGACACTGTTTTGTTCTCACCCTCTTTAATGTGTAAAAGGACATGGGAACGTGGCCGCAGCTGCAGCTGTGATACATTCTTGGAATGCCGGCCCCGCGCATTACCTTTCTGACTCAGACCGAAGTTCGGGGAGGACCTCGCTCCGCGGGGCTATGGCGACTGATTCATCATAAGAGTTAAATAGAAACATTTCAGGCTCTGAGCTAACAGCAGGGGGAAGGACCGATGGCACAGAGCCGCTGGGGCAGGGGACAACAGGCACCAGTCCCGGAGCTGCTTTTCCCTTGTAAGGTTAATATCTCAACATAAATTAGTTATACATTCATTGTGGTGTTTTAAACAGTCAAGCCTAAATAAATTCTTCATACCATCAGAAATGCACACACACTGCAAACCTGCGAAGCACAAGGTTTTCATCTGACAGCACTCGCCCTCAGCTGCGCACGGGTCCTCTGCTGCTCAACCTAATGGAGGTCTGTCTGTCACTTTGTAGGAAAAATAAGACTTAAGCCCAAACCTCGCCAGATCGCCAGACTAGGTCACTGGTGTAGACAGCCCAAGGACCCGGGTTGGGGAAGGCCAGTGGCTGTGTACCTCGGGCTCCCACCCTGCTTAGCAACAGTGGCTGGACCAACCTGAGGATCGCGTGGGCCTGACTACACCCCCCTGCCAGGAACCCCCGGCTGACACAGCGCCTCCTGGGGCTCGGCCTGCAGGGGGCAGTGTGGAGCTGGGCCTCAGGAGCAAGCCCGGCTCACCGGCTCAGGCAAGGTCCCCCTGGCCCTGGCCGCAGGCCCGCCGTGCAGTGCGTCTAAAATGTTTTCTTTAATGCTGAAAGCCTTACCCTAGGGGACAGAGGATGTAAAAAGAAAAGGCACATAATCAAGTCCTTGGGAATGAGGAGGTGTTTTTCTTTCTTCTTTCACTTCAGTTTAATGTAACTTCAAGCCCAAATGTTCTGGAGGTAAATGGGCTCTTGTACCTAAGAAGGCTGGGGCAGGCCAAGCGTGGGAGGAAGGGGTGTGGTGTGGTCACTGAAAGGTCCTTGGAGCCTGGTCTGAGCAGGACCCTGAGCTGCAGGAAAGTCAGCAATTTCTGCAGGTTTAGCAGGCAGGCATCAGCAGGGCCCTGGCGTCAAGCGCTCCATCTCTGACTCCACACGGAGCCGGGAGCAGCACGTGTGCGCAGACTCACCTGGGTGCTCTGCCACACCCAACCCGTGCGCGCGGCCCATGGCTCTGCCTGGCTGGGGGGCAGCAAGCCTGGGCACACCCGAAGTGGTTTGCTTGGCCAGGCCAGTGTGGTCACGCTCTTACGGCGGAAAGGGTACCTGCAGCTGCGAGGGAAACCCTGAGGACACTAGCACAGGGACCCAGAACACACATGGGGGCTCCCAAGCAGCATGCACTGCGGGGGGCAGCAGCAGCAGGCACCTGGGACACTGGTGGTCCCCTCAGTTCTGCATCCCTCCCGCTAGGGGGACCCAGATGTTCCAAGGGAGGCAGCCAGGGCACGGGGGAGAGCCAGGCGCTGCCGGGGGTGCAGTAGCCTCTGTGTGCAAACGTGCAAACGAGGGCTTCCCAGCTGCCCAGTGGGCACTGCGGCAGCCCACCCAGCCTGCCTCTCTAAAGTGCCGCGTGCGGGGCAGCACAGCCCCACCTGAGAAGAGCTGGCACCCCCGGGAGGAGCCGACAGCCCCCGGCACCCCCAGCCGTAGCCTCTGCACGGAAGGAAGAAGGCTCGCGCGACACGGGGACACCAGCCGAGGTCGGCAGTGTCGGGACAGGGCCACGCACCCGTCTCCCCTGAGATCCGCTGTAGGACTGCCACTGTCGATTCCTGCAGAGGACCAGGAGAAGACTCGACGCCTTTAAAAGGAACTCCGTTTCTTTAAAAACAGCAACACGGGGAGCAGCGCTCCCCGAGTCCCGCCCGGGCAGGGCCTCAGGACGCGTCCCGCGATATCCAGCCGCTCTCGGTGAGGAAGGTGAGGATGCGCTTCTTCAGCACCTTGTCCAGGTAGCCGGGCAGGCGGCTCTTGGAGGGGATGCCCTGGCGCTTCTGCAGGTGGTCCTTGATGATGATGGTCTTGACGGTCACGTAGCGCGCCGGGCTCAGATTCAGGGAGCTGCACAGCACCTTCTCGCGGTCCGACAGGAGCTCGAAGCCGGGCAGGTGCTCGATGGCCGCGAACTCGCCGTCCTTGCCGTCCTCCTTGCCGCGCTTGGAGCCGGCCAGGCTCTTGTTCTCCTTGCGCCGCTCCCGCTTGTGCCGCGCCGCCTCGTACTCTGCCGACTCCTCCATCTTGGTGATGCCGTTGCGCCGGTAGCGCTGCAGCTCGCGGATCTTGGCGCGCAGCATCTTCTCCTTGTGCATGTTCTCGAACAGGTCGTCGAACTCCTTGCACGACATGAACTGGTAGAGCGGCCGCAGCTTCAGCCGCAGCTCCTTCTCCTCCTTGGGGATCTTGCGCCTCAGCGCCTTCTCCTTCTCCTTCTTGTCCTTGCCCAGGAAGGCGGGCACCAGGTTGTAGTCGCGCGCGATGTTCTTGCGGCGCTGCCGCTCCCTGAGCTTGCGCACGTACATGTCCACGTGCGCGCGCTTCAGCTCGATCTCCACGTCGTCGTCGTCGTAGTTCACCGAGAGCCCGCTGATGAGCGTCTCGGCGTCCTGGTCGTACTCGATCTCATAATCGTCCCGCAGCGGCATGTAGCCCAGCTGCTGCTGCTCGGCCACCGAGATGTCGAGCGGGGGCAGCGGCGTGGTGAGGCTGGGGGACAGGGGGCCACCGCTGGGGCAGGTGTGGTCGGTGACTCGGTTGGGGATGGTGTCGGGGATGCAGGCCTTGCCCAGGTTACCGTGGACGTACATGCTCACGTAGTGCTCCATCACCTCCTGGGGGGTTCGTGAGGCGCCCACGTGCGCGGCCATGTCCTCCTAGGCGACAGAAGCCAGGCGTCAGCTTGATTCCACACACACCCCCTTTGCATCTTCCAGTCTACCAGGCACACTTTGGTCACTCCGCAGTGCCCGCCCCAAGATGCTGTCCCAAGGTCGGGCCCTGACTGCACCCAGGGGACAGAGGCAGGGGAGGGCACACCTGCCTGAGGCTTTGGGGCAGCTTCACTATCCCTCTGCATCCTCACAAGGCCACCCGTCTCTCCACTGTCCCAGGGTGTTGGGCCTCACCCCAGGGGGACACCCATAACAGCAGGGCCAGGATGCCGGCCTGGGTGCTTGTCCCACCCTGGTACTCTGGGAGAGCTAGCTGGTCCCTTTCCTAAGTGGTAACTGCAGGTGACCGGTGCACATGGCATCTCCTGGCCCCAAAGCTAACCACCACTCTGTCACGGCTCAGCACACGTCTCTCCTGAAAGACAGGAGCCAGAAGCCCAGGGTCTATTAACGGGAGGAAACCGTCCAACTCCCTCAATCTTTTCCTTCTGCTAAGAGGCCTCTTCCTTAAAGTCAACCGCCAAAGCCACTTCAGAAAGTCACTACCCAGAATGCGCACTCATTCTCGCAGCCCTTTGGGGTGGGGTGAGGTGCCCAGCACCCACAGACTCGGGAACAAGGCGTACTGCTTTCTGCCCTGGCTCTACACCTGTGCCTGGGCAGGAGTCAGAGGGCTGCTGGGCGGAGCAGGGCGGAGGGGGAGGCGGGCCTGGCCCCTCCCCAGGGGACCCTGCAGATCAGGAACACAGAGCAATCCCAACACCCACCAGGGCATCCAGGAGGACCATGAAGGCAAGAGCAAAGGGGGGCACACCCTGGTCTGGCTGCACTCCACCATTCCTTCTTTCAAACCCACCAGCATCCAGCACCCACCCTTGCTCAGCCCAGAGTGCTCAGAGTGCACAGCAGGCCAGCTCTGACCCAAGCTGGGACTGCCGACCATGCCACACTCCATAGGCTGGTGGCCACCCCAGGCAGAGGGCAGTGGCCTGTGCACAGAGAGACAGCCCGCATGCCCAGTGACACAGCCAGACGTGGTTGCTGAGGACACTGACTTCCTGTCTTCCTGCCTGTGGTGGCCACAACCCGAGATGTGCCAGCCATGTCTCACCCTCACCGGACACAGGGCCACCTGCTCCCTGCTGGCAGCGAACCTCACCAGGGGCACTGAGGGCAGTGGTGCCAGCTGGTCGCTTTCCCTCTCAGCATGGGAGTGAGGGTGCTGGTTACCCTGAGGCCCAGTGCTGGGCTACTCAGCCACAGCAACATGAGACTGAGCCAAGCCCCTCTCTAATGTCCATTAAGGAACGGTCACAAAGCCTGCAGGCAGCCTTCCAGCCCTCTGTCCATGGCTGTGCCTGCATGCATCCTGTGACCTCTCTGTGCCCCTGCACCCCAGTGACAGGAAATAGCAGAACCTGCTCCACGGGTCCCCAGGGCCTGCCCACCCTCCCCCACCACCCGTGCGCTGCAGCTCTTCTCTTACAGGTTTTGTGGGGGTAAAAATAAGGGCCACCAGAAGCCAGTGCCTTGCCCAGCCTCACAGTGTCAGGGACTTGTGTCCCACAGACCTGGAGACTGCCAGGCAGGGGAGATGCCCTGTGCACCAAAGTGCTTCCCAGCATGCCTTCCCCAGCCATGTCCATGCTGCCCTGTGGCACTCCCAGGACCCTGCTGTCACCTGGGGCTCCACTGCAGCCCCCTCCTGGCCCGCTGCAGCTGTGAGGTGCTTGCTAGGACAGCTGGCTGCACCCCAGCCAAGGGTCCCCTATCCACTCTTCTCTCTCCTCTCCCCTCCCTTGAGGCTGGGCACGCAGCGCTGCTGGAGGAGACCCAGGCCAGCTCATCCCTTCACAGGAGCCCCAGGCCCACTTTTCCTGGGGAGCTGGGCACGGGGTCCCTGTGGGGCGGGCAGGCAGCCAGAAGAGGGCAGAAGCCCCACCTGCTCAGTGCCAGAGTCCCTAGGTGAGGGCGCAGGGCCTAGGGGTAGCAGAGCCTTGCTCTAGGAGGATGGAGAAAGGGGGTCCTGAGCTGGAAGATGAGGCCAAGGCTGGTCACTTCCAGAGGATCCCAGGGACAAACACTATGGTTTTTGTTTCCTTTTTTTGGTACTGGGGATCAAACTCACAACCTCGAACTTGCTGGCAGGCACTTGTGCTGCTGAGCTAAATCCCCGGTCCTAATGCTATGTATTTGACCACAGTAGGTTTTTTTAAAGTAAAAGTAATGAACAGGCTTTATCCTGTGGTCCTGGAGACTTAACCCAGGGGCTGGTGCGTGCCAGGTACATGCTCTGTGACCAAGCCCTCTTCATCTCTGTTTTGGGACAGGGTCTCACTGACCTCCCTGGCAGGCTCAAACCTGGGGTCCTCTTGCCTCAGCCTCCCAAGCACTGTACCTGGGGTTACAGACATGCACCCCTGCTAGCTGTTAACATTACTTGAAGCTTTAAGCCACAAGGCTCGTCAGCTCCTCAGGAGCCCTGCAGATCGGGGATGTGAGTGTGTACGGGACCGTGTGTTCAACTCGTCCCCCTCGCGTTCTGTCACACGGAGCCCTGGGAACTGCACCCCTACACTGCTCACCTCCTCCCGGCCAGCTGCCCAGCCAGGCCCTTCAGCCCTGCATACCTTGCCCACTGTCGGGCACCGTGGCTGGTGACCCTCCGGTTCCCACCAACAATGAAGAGCTCTGTGCCTGGGTCGGTCTCTCATCCCCCAGGATCCCAGCCCCCGCAGCCCTCGAGGCCCTGCTCCGCCCTGCTGCCCTGGACAAGGCCTGTCATCCTGCTGTGTGCCTGACCTCACCCTCAGGTGGCTTCTCACTCTGACCAGGAGGCGGCTCCAGGCGGCCCTGGGGGTGGGGACCCGCTGCCCGGCCCAATCCACTGGGCAAGCCAGCCTCACAGGGCCGCACTGCCTGCCTGCACACTGCACCACTGCACCGCCACCTCCTCCCCACCAAGCACAGTGCCACCCGCAGTGCTGTCAGCCCTCATGGCATCAGAGCACAGGTGCTGCCTGCCGCCAGTGACAAGGCACACCACACCTCATTACCCCAGATGCCAGCTACTGGCCACAAAGGCACCTACACGCTGCCACTCTGGGACCAGCCTGCACGTCAGCGCCCATATCGCTGAGCTTGCCACCTTGGAGCTCGCTGGAGCCCAAAGCCACAGCTGCCCTGCACCCCAGCAGAGGAACTGGCCTTTTCACACTGCATCCTCCAGACAGTTCAACGAAAAGCAGCTCTACTGAAGTCTCCAATTGCTAGGGGGTAGTGCCACATACCTGTAATCTCAGCACTCAGGAGGCTGAGGCAGGAGAATCTTGTGTGTTCAAAATCAGCCTGATCACTAAACCCACTCTCAAAAAAAAAAAAAAAACAAAGACCAAAGACATCTCAAACTGTCTTAAAACACTGTGCTTCTGTCATGTATCCCAACAGATCTGTGTCCTCCTGCTCAGAACCACTGCAGATCAGCAGTCTGGACACCTCAATGCCCTGAGGTTCTGACCCAACAGGAGCCACTGTGCTGCCGGACCTACCCCTCACTGCATGTTCTCGCTCTGTGACAGTGGCACCTCTATGGCCCCGCGCCATGGCTGACACCAGCGCTGCACCCTGTTCCCTCCCCAGCCCTGCCTCAGGCTGGCACAACGTGTGATCACATCGCCAACTTCAGCACCCCCCTCCTGTGAATCCTACACTGAGCAGTGCCACCCCAAGGCCATCTGTCACCACTGCCACCTGACATCAGAACTACAAAGGTCTCCTGCCATCACTGTCCCTAAAGCCCACATCCAATCTCTGACCTGCTCCCTTTCACAGGCTAAGCAGGCACGCTCTGGCCCAGCCCATGTCACTTACTGCTCCAGGCCCAGAGCTCTTCATCGTCTTGGGCAGCACCAAGCACTGCTGCATGAGCAGCTTTGAGTCCTGTACACCACCCACAGGCCACTGGGGACCACAGACTGGTGCAGGCTGCGCTGTGCCAAGCAACTACCTCTGCAGGAATGGCGCGCTCTTGTATATCCATGCTACAGAAAGCCTCGGGAGGAAAACAAAAGCCAGAGGGAGAAAGCAACTAGCCAGAAATGGCACAGTCAGAGAGGTCACAGCGCCTCCTCCTCTGGGTGTGCAAGGCCAATCCTGAACCTCAGATCCAGGGACCAGAGCCCTGACCTCCCACACGCTAAGGCAGCCAGGCTCCAGGCCCTTTCCCCTGGGGCCCAAGCTTTCTTCCATCAGCTGTGACTCTCCTCAGAATCTACATTAGCAAGCACCCTAAAGTGATAAGGGTGGGAAAGCACTGCTTTAACCAAAAGCCTTCCCCACGCTAGCCCAGGTTCTCACGAGACCCCGCACCCCACGCCAGCCCAGGTTCTCACGAGACCCTGCAACCCACGCCAGCCCAGGTTCTCATGAGACCCTGCACCCTTCAGTGTAATTTCTAGGGTGTGGCGTGAAGCAATGCAGATAATGTGGTATGGGGTGGGCTGGATCCTGCGGCCAAACCAGTCCATCCCAAACCTCCGGCCCAGGACTGCTGGGAAGATGTCAAGAGACAGAGCCAGAGCTCAGGCATTCCTCTGCCCGCACCGGCTATTTTCAACTGCTACTGCAGAGATAAGCCTAAAAGGAGAGGTGGAGAAGGGAAGTCTCTGACCACTGAGGCTGGGCTGGAGAGATCAGTCACGAGCCATGCCTGAGGGAAGAGGGTTCCAGGCAGAAGGAATGAAAGATGAGACGAAGACCTTGCAGGGACCAAGACTATCTACTAAGTAGATACCAAGGGCCTACAAGAAGTGACTGACTTTAAGTTTTAAGGGACCAAAAAAAAAAAAAAAAAGTTTTAAAGGACCACTGTGAATATGGCTGTAGAAGAGAAGGATGATGTGGAAAGGGCAATCACAAGTGGTCAAGCAGGAGGTCACCGCCTGCCTGCATGGAGGTCACAGGCCATGACTGGTCCCGCACACTGAAGAGAGGGCTGCTGGTGCACTGACACAGAAGGCAACTTTCAGGATGGCTCCTGGTGTGCAGCCTGAGCCCCTTGGTTGACACTGTGTCACTGTGGGCGTCTCAGAAGGCAGTGCACCCTGGAGGGCAGGGGTGCATGCATGCGCACAACACTCGAAGTTCCCAGAAGGCAAGGCTGGGGGCTCCTCCTTCAGAGCCCTTCACCTCAGTCAGCGCCACACAAGGCACACACCTAACCTGCTTTAACAAGCCGCACCTGAGGCTTGGGCAGTTCCCCGACCATAATGTTGCAGATTAGTAAGAATCTGCAGAGCTGCATCTGCCCTGAGGAGTCGGGAGGAGACCAGAGCTCCCCAGCTACAGAGGGGTCCCCTACACCTGCTCTCTATGAAGAGTAAAGCAAACAAAATTAAAGCAGCCCAAGTTGGGGTGGGGGGACAGAGCACTGCCGGGGAAGTGGCAGCAGGTGACAATCCTGGGACCTAGCTGTACCTGGGGAAACTACAGAAGGATGAGATCCAGATTCACTTCTCTGCTTGTCAGAAAGTCTGAAAATGGCCACAGGCCCTTGATGGTCACAGTGATCACAACACAGGTGAAAACCAGAAAGCTCTTCGCAGCTCCGAGGAGAACCACCGTTTCCCTCTCCAACAGGGAGGGCCTGGCGCACTACCTGGCAGGGGGAAACAGTCCAGTCTGGTAGTCCTTTTTTTCCCAGTCCACTGTCCCTACAGAAACCTTCTGACAGGACCCACGTCTCCTCAAGCAGGCGTCTTTGTTCATTACATACTGGTCACTCAGCACACCGTGTCCTGGGTGCTGTGGCCCAATCACCATGCAAGGCTCCCGCAGCCACCCCTAGAAGGCACAGAGGAGGCTCCCGGGAGCCAGGAGGTCGTCGCAGGGCCCTGCTGTCTCGCCCTGGGCTCCACCACGGCCAGTCCGCGTCCCTGCGGGCTCGGGGAGGCCAGACCCCGCCCGCCAGCACGCACCTGCACCTGGGCGCCACTCCCCCCTGCCCCGCAGGCCCGGGTTCAAAGCCCAGCCGTGCTTACCCAGTTCCCGAAGCCGAACTGCTCGATGGCGTCCAGAAGCAGCTGCTCCTCGCGGCTAGTCCAGCCGCCCTCGGCCTCGGGTCCCCAGAGCGTGAAGCGTCCGCCGTCCACCAGCTGGTAGCCGTGGTAGCGTCGGTGGTGACCGATCTCGGCGCCGGCCGAGAAGCACTCGGGGCACAGCTCGATGTCCTGGCACTCGGTGCAGCGGAAGCGCAGCGGGCTCACCTCAGCCAGGCAGTACACGCAGTACTTCTTGCCCAGCTCCGCCATCTTCCCCCGCTCCCCCGCCGCCCGCACCGCCGCTGCCGCCGCCGCGCCCCCAGCCGTCAGAGCCCCGCCGCCCGCCGGGCCCGCCCCGCTGCCCACGCCCCCGACGCCGCCCGCGCCGCCGCCCGACGCCGCCTCCACGGCCGCCCCCGCCCAGGCGCCCCCGGAGCCGGCCAGCCGGGCCGCGTCCCGCCTCAGCACGCAGGCGCCCTCGGGCCCGGCCCGGCCACCGCCGCCACCGCCGCCGTCGCCGCGCCGCATCGCGCAGGCGCCCCGCGCGCGCCCCCACCCGGGCTCCTGGCCTGCCGCTCTGCGCCTGCGTGCCACTCACACCCGCCGGCGCGCCCGCCGGCGCAGCCGTGACGCCCCGCCCCAGGCCTGGAGAGACTGAAGCGCCGACAGGAAGTCGGGCGAGCGTGGCACGCCCCTCAAGGCGCAAACGCGAACCCGCGTCCAATCAACCGTGCCCGCCCACTCAGGCGGCCTCCCATTGGCTTGCTCGCACTGGGAGGCGGGGAGAAGAGGCGGAGCGTCGGATTAACTCCTGGCCAATCGTGGGCTCCACCGCGCGCGACCCAGGTTGCCCGGGAAACCTAACAGCTTGCAGCCGCTGTCCACCGCCTGGGCAGAACTGGGCGAAGATGGACAGCCCCTCCAAGCACTCTGAGGACACTGCGAGCGAAGGCGAAGATGGCGACGGCCTGGCTTCGAGGCCGCCCGAGATCAAAGACAGCCCTGGCCCGCAGACTCCCACAGCACCGGAGGAACAACAGCTGGAGCCGAAGGCGGCGGCCCAGGCAGAGGCTCCGGAGCCGGGCGCTGCGGCGGACGAGCAGCCTGAGGCCGCGGAAGGGCTGACGGCCACCGAGGCTGCAGGCGAGGACGAGCCCGGAGAGCCGGAGAGGCCGGCCGAGCCGGAGCCCGAGCCCGAGCCCGAGCCCGAGCCCGAGTCCGAGCCTGAGCCTGAGCCCGCAGGGGCCAGGACCGACGAATCGGCCAAGCCGCGTTCTGCGAGTAGCTCGGAGAAGGCGGAGGATGAAGAGAAGAGCGAGGCGGAGGTGGCGGTGAAGAGGAAGAGGACAGCCTCGTTCCGGGCGTCGCTGGACCTCACCGCGATCCGCGAGGAGCAAGCGAGACAGGGGGAGGAGGAGGGCGAGGCGCAGGACGGGAAAAGATACCCAGCGAAGGGTGAGAAAGCGCCGCTACACTGTAGCCTGGGCGATGGGGAGGACGAGAAGTGGTCGCAAGAGGTGAAGCAGCGGCAGGAGCAGCAACTGCGCAGCGAGCTGCTGGGGCAGTACCACGCCCTGGTCGGGCAGCGCTCCCGCTACCAGCGCTACAACCTGCACCTGCAGCAGAAGATCCGCGAGGCGCTGCGCCGGAAGAAGGGCCTGGACGCAGCTGCAGAGCCTCCGGACAAGGGCCCCGAGCCCGAGGCCCCAGAGAAGGAGCGGGCATACCTGCGCCATCTGGCCACGCTGGAGGAGCTGAAGAAGCAGGAGCTGGACGACCTGGGCTGGTACCAGAGGGAGGTGGGCCAGCTGAGGCGGCAGTGCCAGGAGAAGCTGGCCAGGGTGGGGAAGAAGTGGCGCCACTTCCAGGCCCTCAAGAAGCAGGTGGTGATGCAGGCCCTGGGCAGCTGCCACAGGAGGGGCGGGCGCCAGGCTGCCCTGCGAGAGGTGGCGCAGATCCAGGCCTTGGAGGACAAGAAGGAGAAGGAGATGAGCACTGTGCGGCTGGAGAATGTGCAGCTGAAGCAGAGCCTGGCGCGTTTGGAAAGCAGGATGAGGGCTCAGGCGGACCTGGCCGACGGGCTGCTGCTCATCCATCTTGAACAGCTGAAGATCGAGAACCAGACCCTCAATGAGAAGGCCGAGGGGCGAAATGAAGAGGCTCTGAAACTGCGTGGCAAGGTGACCAACAACGTGCAAATCGTAACCCACTTGAAGGAAAAGCTGCACTTCGTGCACATGAAGAACACCTGCAAGAAGATGGAGCTTTCGGGGATTGAGGCTCAGGTGGCCCTCGGGAGGGACATCCTGACCAAGACTAAGCAAGCCCGAGACAGTCTGCGGGTTGACAATCACAAGCTAAACCAGAAGTGTGGGCTCCTGAACAAAGAGTCACTGCTGCGGGACCTGGAGGAAAAGGTGGACAGGACCGAGCTGCTCACAAAGCGCCTGGAGTCCCTGAAGCGCCACCACGCTGCGCTCACTTTGTCCTGCAAAGGCATGAAGCAGAAGATCCGAGAGGCCAAAGCTTTCCTCCCCTCCTGACCCCACCGTCCCAGTGGACTTCGACCTTCCTTGGCTTTTCCTCTCCATGGCCACCATTCTTGGGACTTATGTTTAGGACATAACTATACTTTTTCTCATAATTTTCAGCTTCTGAATTCATGCTCAGCCCAAACTTGGTTTAAC
The DNA here is from genome assembly GCA_004027455.1 of Hydrochoerus hydrochaeris. NCBI lineage: Eukaryota > Metazoa > Chordata > Mammalia > Rodentia > Hydrochaeridae > Hydrochoerus > Hydrochoerus hydrochaeris. Next base: position 47,110 of record PVLA01009302.1, on the reverse strand, counting down.
AGTGTTGGAATTAAGCAAGAAAAGGCCTAGTGACAACAGTGGGTGCTTGTAAATGACTTCTCACAAAAAGCTGTCAAAAAACCTTTTCCTAGCTGAGCAACTCTGTAATTTTAAAGATTTAGTACAAAAAATATTGCTCCCTTTTCTGTGTAAGGTTTCAAAAGCTGAACCCGATTCCTGTGCGTTAGGCAAAGGATTAAATTCTCTTTGTACTTACAACTGTGTAGTCCTAAGTCACTCAACTAGAAGCTCACTAATTCTTGTTTTATGTGTAACCATTATTGACTTCTGGGGTGATTTCTCAAAAATCCAGAAGCCAGACCTGTTGTCACACACCTGGTAGGCTGAGGCAGGACTGCAGGGAGTTCAAGGCCTGCTCAGACTACAGAGTGAGACCATGTCTCAAAACAAACAAAAAAGTTTATCCAGAAACAGAAGAGATGATCAGCAGAAAAGGGGGCTGATGTTCTGTCATCTTCCTTTTCCCTCAAGGGAAGCTCAGCCTCACAGTCAGTGCTGTCTCTGCCTCAGTGAGTCTCAGGGATTAAACACTTTCTTACATCCTCTGAGGAAATGCATGGATCCCCACCCACACACAGGAAGATATTTTGTTTTCTAGTTTTCATTCTGGGAAACAAAATGGCAACTATATTGTTCTACCAGATGCAAAGAATATGGGGGGAGGGAGCTGCAGCCTGTGTGTTCAGCTGGACATGGGACCAGGACAAAGCACCTCCTGTCCCCACACTGAAGTGGGTCATGAGAAAGACCATCCACTCCTGGTGCTGAACACTTGGTCAAAACCCCACTCCAGGTGGCTCGGCCACCTAGGGGTTACCAGCACTGCCTTTGGCCAGCGCACTTTTATTTTCTAGTGTTCCCTCTGCAGTCAATGAAAGGTCAGTTCCTTTAGCAAACACCATGGCTTGAATACGCTTTTTGCTAATGAGAGGAATAAAAAAGCTCTGCCTTGGCTTCGGCCCTCGCCAGCTCACTGCAGCTGGCCTCCTACCCCAACCCAGGCCCAGGTGAAAGGCAGTGATTTCTCTGAAGCTCTGGCTAAAAGCAGCTCAATCTGCTGACCAGGTCACTTCCCAGTGAAACTGGCCACGGTGCTCGGGGCCTGGACCAAGCAGGTGGCTTTCACTGCAGTGCTGGCCTTTAGCTTTTAGGTTCACTGTGGCAGGACAGGCACTTCCAGCTGACTCTGACCTGGTGGCAGCTGGCCTTCCACACACTCACTGTGCTGGCCCGGAACCCAGGGACAGGCAGGTCCCTTAAAGCACAGATGCACGAGATGGTGACTCTGGTGACTCGAGATAGTGCTGCCTTCAGCTGCAAAGCCAGTGAGTCCTATGGCAATGACTTCACAGCAAGTCACCGGGTTACAGCTGATTAGCAGGCACTCTTGGCTGATTACCTCCTACTGGTCGCTTTTCTAATTAGATTACAGGAGAGTGCTTAATCATTAGAGACACATACACATTCACAAACTGTTTCAGGCAGATAACTTTGGAGGAAGAAGTTGCAGACAGGAGCAAGCTTTACCCCTGAGGTAAAGCTGTTCTCATCCCTGCAAGGGTCCATGTCCCCTACCCAGTCACCAGCCATGGCAAGTGTCTCCAGGCTGGCTGTGCCCCGCTAAGACCAGGCCCTAAGAGGCAAGGCCCTGTCTCAGCACCCTGGCAGGCAGGCACCGCTGCCTCTGGGCTCACATGTCAGGGCGATGCAGGCTCTTCCGCCTCCTACATTGGACTGAAAGATAACAAAGGACAGGCAGGAAGAGGATGGGACAGAGAAGGAAAGTGGAGGTGGCACAGGCTCACAGGGACACTGGGACAGTGCCGAGGAGGAGGAGGAGGAGGAGGAGGAGGAGGGGACGTCAGGCCCAGCAGGGTTGGGACACCCCAATGAGGCTCGCTCCTCCAGCAGGGAGGGCAAAGGACAAAGGTTAAAGGCTCGTCTGCTCAGCTTGTCCACAGTGCTGGGCCTGAAAGCAAACACTTTCCATTTGTAAGTGCAAATCAATGTTGGTGACTCCTCGACACCCCTTCAGAGGCGTCTCGGCCACCCAGGCAGAAACACGTGCTCTAGACAAGTTCTCTGCCACCATGATTCAGGGTTATGTCACTGAGATGGGGTGCTCGTCTGCAAAACAACATCAGGGCCAGTGCACCCCACCTGCTACTTTCGCTCTGCGAACTTGCAGATGGTGGCGGAGCAATGAGTTCTCCCATAGGCTGGGCAAGGTGAGGCAGAGCAAACCACCCCTCCAAAGGGTCCTCCAGCTCTTCCCTAAATAACTAGTGACTAAACTCCCCTACTGACTGCCTGACTGTAACAGAGCTACATCCCCAGCCCTTTGACACAAGGTCTAAGTTGCCTAAGTTAGGCTTGAACGGGTGATCCTCCTGCTTCAGCCTCCTTCAGAGTGCTAGGATTTCAAGTGTGCCTCACCAAACATGAAATGATTTAAATTTTTTAACCGAGGAGTCTTTTAACGTCTCATCCAAAGGCTGCCAAAGACCAACACAAGCTGGGTCTAGAAGACAGGTCACAGTGCAGAGACTCGAGAAGCAGGCTGACACGAAACAGAACACTTCGCCTTTCGGTCAGTGTACTCATTTAAGATACTTATTTATAGCATAAAAACAATTTGAAAACTTGTCTTCCCTGCGTGATAAAATTAAGAGGAATTTTTTACTTTGTGCTTTTCTGTGTTTCCAAATTTTGTATAATGACATGCATTTAATGAGGAAGAAATCTCATTTTTTAAAATGCAAGCTCAAGAGTTAAATAAGAAAAAATAAATAAATAAATGAGTTAAATAAGATTCTCAGTTTACATAGCAAAGGCAATGCTCCTGGGTTCTGTTTTTTTCCTTTTTCCTCGTTGTTTATTTTTTGTTTTTTTTCTGTTTGGTTTTTTTTTCTTTTTGTCTTTTTGAGACAGGATCTGTCTGCAGTTCAGGCTGGCCTTGAGCTCACTTTGTAGCCCAGGCTGGTCTCGAACTCTCAATGATCCTCCAGCCTCAGCCGTCCAAGTGCTGAAATTACGAGTGTGAGCCACCACGCCCAGCTTGTTATTGTTATTTTTGTTTAGAGGTTTCGAATTTTTTGTAGCAGGGTCTCACTTTCTATTTCAGACTGATCTTGAACTCACTATGTAGCCCAGGCTAGCCTTGATCTCATGGTGACATTCCTGCCTCAGCCTCCCTAGAGCTAGGATTTATAGGTATGTACCACAATGCCAGTTTTGTTCTGTTTTGTTTTTGAGACAGAGTCTCGCTATGCAGTTCAGGCTGGACTTGAGACACTTTGTAACCCAGGCTGGTTTCAAATTTGCAACGATCTTCCTGCCTCAGCCTCCTGAGTGCTGGGATTACAGCTGTGCGCCACCACACCCGGCTCATGCCAGTTTGTTGTTCCTGGTTCCTGTGGTGCAGTTTCAGAAGGCCTCTTTAGTCTTCACAAACCAGTGCACAGCCATTCGGACACCCCAGAGCCTTCGGTTACGGAAAAGGAAAGCAATGCTTTGGGACTCAGCCACCAGGCCCAAGCCCAGCTTCCAGCCACGCTGTGCCCCAAGCTCTGGTTTATTTCTGGTTGGCGCGGTGCCCTCCGGGAGCTCCAGGGAGAGAAACCGAGGAATGGCAAGGTGAGCTGAGGCTCCGGGGCCCGGTGCAAGGCTTTCGGGTCCAGGATGACGGGCTTTGCGGTGTCCCTGGTTAGAGGGCCCCTCACGAGCTCCAGGCCAGCAGGGCAGGCAGCAGGCGGCACTCACCAAGGGGCTGGTGAAGGGCAGGAGCCAGCGCACTGGGCCTGGCACAGACGCTGAGCACCTCAGCTCACTTGGGCACATGGATGAGGGTCCCCAAGCTGCTCGCTATGCTGTGGAGATGAAGGAATCACTAGCGTAGAGCCCAGCATGGCCGGGACAGGCAGCCAGACCTCAGCACATGTGACCAGGTCACTGCCAGCCCCTCGCAGGTTGCAAAGGACCCTGTCCCAAGGGCACCTTCGCCTACAGGAGCGACAGGCCTGCAGCAGGAGTCCTGCTAGAACCAAGGCACAGTGGTGACTGTTGCTCAGGTGAGTCCCCCAGCATGGTCCACAGGGTCCAGGGGGACAGCGCCCCACCTCCACCCTCACAGCCACCTGTGAGCTGTGGCTCACAGGAGGAGCCCGGAGCGCCCTCAGGCTGATGCTCGGTGTCTGGTGCCCCAAGGGGGACCCGGGGGCTGGACGGAGTAAGCACCGACTGCCACCAAGGTCAGGGGGCAGTGTGGGCCAGGACCACAGGCCGAGCCCCCTCAAATGCACTAGGCCAGCACTCTGTGACCACACCGCTCTTCCTCGGCGAGCCCAGCAATGGGCCCTGAGACACGCAGGCAGCCAAATGCTCAGTCAAGTTTTTGCCATACTTAAAGTGAGACCTGTAATCTCAGCACTCACGAGGCTGAGGCAGGAGGCTCACTGAGAGTTCAGCAGGGGCTACAGGGTGACTTCAAAGGCAGCCTGAACTATGTAGCAAGATAGTCTTGAAAACCAACAAACAGAAAGTGAGAATTTCAATTTAAAACTCATAGACAATGAATGTAACAATTTACATGACTTTTATTTAATAAAACCACATATTTACAATTCAAAAAGTCCCACTTTGATACATGTTACTAAATAAGATTAAAGGTTACTGTACAAGCAATTAAAACATGGCATGTAGGAAGTGTTACCAGGATTTTTCTACCAGCCAAGGATTTGAAAGTTACAACCCGAGCAGTTACAAAGTACCCCAGGGGTGCACACTGTTCCCAGAGTCATGGGGAGTGGTAGAGGGCAAGGTGTGGCCCCGACCTGAGGTCCCAGCATCACTGGCCAGGCAGGAAGTGGATGCAGCTCAGTAGGGCAGCGCCTCATCTGTTTCTGGTGTGCCACACTGTCAGGACACTGTCAGGACACAGACGTGGGCCGCCACTGGACCAGCACCACTCTGCACAAGGGACGGGGTCGGGGCGGGGATGGGGACACATCTGAGCCCTGCGATCCCTGAACAGGCCACAAAACCGGGTCTAGACTAGAGCTCTGGTTAGTGCTCCAGATGCAAGCAGGGACTGTTTGAAACACAGTGCACACCAGACTCCTGTGACAGCGGGACAGGAAACTCGAGGCGTGAGGCTGGGAACACTGGAGTTACACTCGGGACACAATGCCTGAGACCAGCGTCGCACCACCTTCCAGACAGACAGCTCAGGAGCACCTCTCCCTGCAGTAAGAAAATCCACACACATCTTGTGCAGGGTGCAGCGAAGGGCAGACGTAGCAGTCCACGAGAGTGGCCACCAGGCCCACAGCACTCCACACCTGGTGGCGGGAAGGGGCAGAGGCAAAAATGGTTTCCTGGTGCCCTATGGCCTCCTGGGAAACTCAGGGGAGATGCAGGGGAGCAGAGGCTCCAGGAGGGGGCAAAGGGTGTGGGGGCTGGACAGCAGGGGTGACCACAGCTCAGCCGCCTGCCCAAGTCCGCCAGGAGGGCTGCAGGTGCACAGAAGTGGGATCGGCCACCCACCCCCGTCCCCTTCCATGGCTGACAAAGCTGTGGCCTGCAGGCCACACAGGCACTTGCAAGTGATGTTCGTGCCACACCGGCCTCCTGCACCATGGGCAACATTGCAGGTGGGGCAGTCACTCAGCGATGTCCCCACAGATGCAGGTGCTGGCCTATCCTTGGGATGAGCTCGTGGAAAGCTTCGTTCTGTGAATCCCAATAATCAAATTTCTTATACAAAGTTCTCAGAAGCCTCAAGGAAAAGTGAGACCCCGGAATCCACTGACGAGCTTGGCAGAGGGAAGGGCCCACGGTCCCGCAGGAGGCTGGGCTGGGACTGCGCTGCTGGGCAGCGCCCTGGGCCTTGTCCCAACCGTGGCTTGTGAAGTGCATCTTTTCAAGCCAGATGGGCAGAGACAGCACGGCTGGGAGACAAGGAGGGAGACCCTGCGAGGGGCACAGGCCTCCTCGCCTGGGCTTCTGGTGAGCAGCCAGCTTCATCCTCGGCCGCCCTCTTCCTCCAGCAGGTGGCCCAACCTGCACACAGCTCCCCACGGCCAAGGCCACGGCCACAGCAAGCTCAGGTGGACTTGCCAGCAGGTGCCCTCAGGGCAGCGCCCGGCTCCAGGCGCGGTCTTTGGTTCCTGGGTTTTCCAGTGTGACCTCCAGCTCTGAAGAGATCTCAGAAACGACACTAACCTAAAACATGGGGCAGCCACAGCTCGGAGGCCTCATATGGAATGTCACTCAGGGGCCCTGGCTAAGAAAAACTGTCACCTACTTCCTGGTCACTGATGTCACAGCATCGAGATTTAATGAAGGAGAGGCAGGGCTGAGCCACGGCCCGCCCACTGGGCTGCTCGAGGCTGCGCCTGGGTTTCCCTCCTGCGGAGCGCTTCTGTTTGGGTGTTAAGGCCACCTCTGGTGTCGGGACCCCACAGGACATGGGTCTGGAGCTGCCCCACGACCGGTGCTGCGGGGCTGCCGGGGCGGGCGGGCGGGAGTCTGTGCCTTAGCGCCTGAGCGACGGGCTTCCCTTCTCCAACTCCCGGCTGTCCTTCTGCAGCGCGGCCAGCACCTGGAAGCACAAGGACACCTGGGGTGGACTGCGGGGAGCCACAGCCAGCCACCAGCATGGGCAGTGCCCACGGCTGCCCCCAGCCCTCTGCCCCAGACGTCAGCCTCGGCAGGGGCCTCCCGAGCGGTGGGCAACCAGATGACCACTCCTCTGCTCTCGTAGTGTCCGCCCACAGCTCTGGTTAACACATCTGCTGGACGGTGACTGCCGAGCAGCACTGGGGACAGCAGGGGCTACGCTTCTGAACCCTGCTCGATCTCCGCACAGCACTCAGGGCTGCCAGACCAGCCCCACCCACACACTGGCCTGACATGGCAGCACCCACTGCAAGGAAGGCACTCGGCCCTATCTTCCTCGAGAACCAGGGCATCTGAGTAGCACAGACCCTCCCGCAGCAGTGGGGTGGCACAGTACCACAGCAAGGCCCAAAGCCAAGGTGGAAAGCACAACACTTCAGGTAATTTTCCATCAACCGCCTGGAGCTGGATGTGAACCTGCAATCCCAGGCCTCGGGAGGCTGAGACAGGAGGGTCAGCTGTAGATCCCAGGCAGCCTGCGCTACACAGAGAGACGCAGTTGCAACAACAACAACAACAACACCGTGGCCTGGAAGGACTAAGAAACAAAGTCCCCTCCATCCCCGAGGTGAGGGCGCTGCTGACTAAGCAGAAACATCTGGAAAACGCTCCCAGCATCCCACCTCAAACCCAGACTGGAGAGAACCGGGTGGCCCCACCACGAGGTCCACTGCATAAACCCACTGGTGCTGACCCCCCTCACTCTGCCCCTCCCCTGCTTTCACCAGTTTTCAGTTCCTAAATGGGGTACAACGATTGCCACTGTGGGCCTGGGCCTGGGCCTGGGCCTGAGCCCATGGGGCAGGAGGCCGACTGGCTGGCTTCTGTCTGCACCTCAGAGCACCCAAAGGCGCAAGGTCCGCGGGCTGGAAGCCAAGCCTCGCCACGGGTGCCCAGGACCCAAGTGGCCACGGGCAGGACATCAGCTGCTCCATCTCCAAGGGTGCATGCTGGAGCCCCGGCCCCACACTGCCTTCCTCCACAGCCCCCGCAGGAGTGGGCAGCTGGTGGGGCTCAGAGCGCTCCAGGCTGTCACCCAAAGCCAAGCTCAGGCAGCCAGGCAGACAGGGTGCAGGAGTTGGGGACAGATAGGACATGCTCCGGTGACTGGACAGACATTGAGGTCAAGGTACCGAATGACCTACTTCCCACGGGTGAGTTCATGGTGAGTTAGAAGATAAACTGTGTCACAGGGTGTGATTCTGCCAACCAGCCAGTCACCCCGACCCCTGGGGGGGACCTGGGGTGTTCACAGGATCTCAGAGGAGCAGAAAGGTGAGGCCTGGCAAACGGACGTGGGGTGACACAGGGCCTGTATCCTGCCACAGACGAGGGGCGGTGGAGTGCAGCCCTGCTCTGAAAGGTTTACAGGCAGTCAGTTGTCACGGTGCCCGGACCTCGCTAGGACCCGATGCAAGCAGAAAACCACTGACCACATCAAGCAGCGGAAACCCGATGCCCATATTCCACAGTAACTTCGGGCAGGAAAACAGTTTGCGCCTCTACTGAAGCAGCCGTGTGGAGACACATTTACCGGTGCTGCGTGTGCGCGCACACACACACACACACACACACACACACACACACACACACACACACGGCTGTGCGTCACAGCTCCTCAAGCTGGAGGACAAGAGGGGTCCGTAGTTGTTTGACTCTGGCTCTGAACATGCCCTGACCCTAACAGCAGTGCTGCCTCGGGGACGGGAAGCAGCCCTTGGGGACCTGGCACAGCAGAGCAGGTCCGAGGTGGGCCAGGCAGGGTGGGAAGACTGGAGCCGACAGGACTGGCAACCCTGGCAGGCCAGGGCACCGAGGGACACCTGAGGGAACTGACAGCAAGGCCCAGGCCACAGCTGCTCAGCACATGCAGCCACCAGAGTCACTCCAGCACATGACAAAGAGGGACCATGAGGGACCCGGACCAACCACTCACTTCAAGAACACAGAACCCGCCACAGGGACCTTCTCAGGCAGGACTTGGCCAGCGTCTCCTGTCCCGGGGGTCATTTTAAGGGGGGAAGCAGCTGCACCAATGCTGGCTGCCCGTGCCCTCCAGCTGACAGAGACCTACGGGGCACACCCGAGGCAGAGCCGAGCCTGCAGCATACACTGTGTGCCTGAATCAGCCCCACACCGGCAGCTCTGGGCAGGGGCGCAGGGAGCACTCACCTGCGCCCACTTCTTGTTGCGACTCTGCATATGGACAGTGGCGATGGCCACAAACACCTCGTCCGCTGGCAGGTCCTCAGGTAGCCTCGTCAGGAACTGGGCGATATGGATGAAGTCCATCCTGGTCAGGACGTCCTCGAACAGCTTGAGGATGCCCAGGGCCGTGCGGAAGAGGAACTCCTCCCCGTCCCGGCAGAACACGTCCCAGATGCGGCAGGCCAGGTCCAGAGGCAGGGACTTGCTGTACAGGGTGAAGATCCTGCGGGGGCACGAGGGCACCACCGTGAGTCCAGCCTGAGTCCATGACTGCATCCCAGGCAGCACGGCGCCAGTGCCATCCAAGCCGAGGAACCAGCTGACGGACCCAAGCTTGCCGGCTTCACTAGAGGGCAATGCCGAGGAAGCCACGGCCACAGCGCCAACCCAAAGCCCAACAGACAGGCAGAGCAGCAGCTGGCACAGCGAAGCCGGGGGACCAAGGGCACAGGCGGGAAGAGCAGGGCCTGACTGAACCCAAAAACAGCTGCAGCAAGGCCTGGGAGACAGGCAGGGGCAGGAACCAGGTGGCCTTACCAATCGATCAAGTAGATGTCTGGAGTCAAGTTGTTTTTCTTGAAATGAGCAAATAATTTCGGCAAGTTTTCTTCAAAGAACACCTCGAATGCAGCAAAATAGGTCAACATCTAGGGAGAGAACGGAAGACAGGCAAACAAGCCCTCAGCACGGAGACGCACGCGGTCAGCTCTCCGGACGGCAGCTACCCCCTTATTCAACCACTGCCCGCTGTGGTGGCAGCTCACAGGCACCGGCCGGGCAAATCTCCCATGACCACCCTCTCCCATGCTCACGGCAGCATCGCCAACCACACCACAGAAAAGACCAGAAACCCAGAGTGGCCACGCAGTTCGTCATTAAGGCGCAGAGCACAGCAGGCAGAGCCGGGCTTGGATCCGTGCAGAGGGGCCGAGAGAAGGCACACAGGCCTCAGGCCCAGGCCAGCCCTCCCCAGGGGCAATGGGCAACTACGGAGACTTCAGGCCTGCAGACCGGGTGCACGCGGCAAGAGCCAAGGACAAAGGGGTGCTGCCTGCTCCTTACTGGACCCTGCAGGCATTTTAAAGAAGCAAAATGTCCAAGCAAGGGCGGTGTGAGGCCGTGGGAGAGCAGCCCATGCCACGTCTGCCCGGCTCCCTGGAGGGGCTACACTACGGACCAGGGGCTCCCATGGGGACCTTTCTGCCTCCCTCGGGAGGTCTGCTGCTATCTGGAGACACATTTGAGTGTCCCAAGAGGGGACAGGGCTCCTGGCATGAGCATCCCAAGGCCAGGCTGACCCGGCCCGGGGCAGGGGCTGTTGGGAGAACCTGCCTAAGCCCAGGTCCTGCTCAGCACTGCAACTCTAGGCTTCTCCTAAGCACAGGCTTTGTTTCTTTGAGACAGGATCTCACTATGCAGTTCAGAGTGATCTTGAATTCACTAGTAGCCTAGGCTGGCCTTGGCCTTGCAGTGATCCTCCTGCCTCAGCCTTCTGAAGGCTGGGATGACAGGCACGCGCCAGCCACCACACCCTGCCTAACTACAGTTTTTATCACAATGTTTTTCCACAGAGAAAGTTGTATTTTTTAATATTAGCAGGCGTTTGAGTGGAAATCATTTTATTACGTACAGTAAGATGCACCTAAATTTACGGTCAGGGATGAATACGGCAAGGGATGCAAACCCCTGTGTATGAGCATCCGCGGCCCGAAGGTTCTCTGAAGTCCTCCCTGGGAGAGGGATGTCCCTGCCTGGCACAAATGCTCGCAGCACAGAGCTCTGCCCCACGCGCTGCCCATCAGGACACTGCGCTCCGCTCCTCCAGTGGTTAGACCGGGCCGGGGTCTGGCCCGCTGTATCAACTCCTGGAAACAGCGTGTCTTCCTATCCGCGCTCCTCACGCTGTGCAGCCCCCTAAGGCCCGGAGCCTCCCGCACCCGCCCACCACTCTGCAGCCCCCCCAAAACATAGCCGCCTGCCGACGCCACCTCCGCACGGACTCCTCTGAAGCCCCGCCGCTCACAGCCAACGTCACGCTGGCTGCCAAAAGGGCCTGCGAGCGCATGCTGGCCACAAGCCACCCATGAGCAGCTGTGTCCAACCAGGGACACCATGGTGCCCCCAGGACAGGAGGGAACGAGTCCAACTATGGGTGGCTGGCCCTGATGACTGGCAGTGACCAAGACGGCACTGGCCTTTCGGTGGACAGTCACCCTCAGGCCTTTTCCCCCAGAACTCGGCTAGGCCTGGCCCAGCCCGGCAGCAGGCGGATCCGTCCCCAACACCCTGAAGCAGGGGCCATTGCCAGCCTCCTGGCCCTGCCCTGCCCACTGCCACCTCCCTGTCCTCCCCATCCACATCTTCAGTGCCACTGCCCTCTTTTAAGCCACGGAGCTCTGTCTCCCATGGACAGTGTCTCGACAGGGAGCAGCCTCAGGCCGGCAGCAGGAGGCCCTCACAAAGGCACGGTGCCACCGCCCCAAGGGCACGCATGCGCACGCGAGCTGCCCACCTCCCTTGCCAGCAGGGCGTAAGCTCCACGCGGGGCCAGACAGAGGGGACACCCCTGTCCCACAGAGAGCTGGGCGTACTCACAAGGCCATGGTCCACCCGGAAGAAGGCCATCTGACAGGGCTTATTCAGGAGGTTTGAAAAGGCGACGAAGGCATCTGCAGTGTCCAGGTTCAAACTCAGCACCGCGGCTATGAAGGACATGCCCTGCACCTGCAGGAGGAGACGCTGAGCCCGCCGCGGCCACCAAGGTCCCAGCAGCTCTCAGCAGTGCGAGACCCCATTGCCCCACACGAGTGGGGCCCCCTTGCCGCCCACTCTGCTCTCCTGACTCCCCAGCCCCTCCCAACAGGACCCCCAGTCCAGCCCCATACATCTGAAACACCGCCCGGTACCCGCTGGCGTGCGGACAGTCAGACAGGCACACACACAGCAAAGCTGCGGGCGGCAGTGCGCTGCTGAAGTGTCTACTGCAGAAGGCTATAAGTGTGGGAAAGTCACATGCGAAGCACAAGGCTCACATCCAGCTACGCCGTGACAATCGCCACAGGGCAGCCAAGTCAGCGCGACCCTTTCATGAGGACACTGAGCCGCCCCGGTCCCGCACGACTCCTCAGTGCCTCGACCAGAGGACAGATCTTACATACGGAAAGGCTTCACTTACATAACCCACATCCGGCCGGTAACAAGTGTAAGCGCCCAAAATACTGTGCAACATGTCATGGTACGGGCCGCCCTGCAGGATGGACACAGCGAGAACAACACAGGCGTGAGAACTGTTAGTGCGCGACAGCGTGCGGCCACACGTGGCTCTGCACAGGCGAGCAGTCTGCCACATGCGCTGCGCGTTAAGGAGGAAGCCGCCGGCTGCGGTTAAGGCGCGTCTGCAGCCCGGGCCGCACAGCCGCTCTGCAGGAAGCACCGGAGTCAGGCAACGTCGCTAACTGCGTGACTGCGTCCCGGCTGGGCAGGGGAGCCAGGCTCTGACGTCCTCTCTGCCAGTCGCGCCCTGTTTCCTTGGCCCTTCTGTCCCCAGGCTGGGGACAGCCTCTCTGCCTCGGACCCCAAGAGCTTCTGTGGATGCTGATGCTCTCCCAGCACTCCTGCCCCTTCCAGGTTTCCATCTGCCCCTTTAATTACTTCCAAAATACCCAGGAGCACGGGAGACCGCACGGGCCAGCTCACGGCCTGCTGCAAAGCTGGAGACACTCGGGGGCACCCCGAGTCCGGCTGAGCCCCTGCCGGCCCCATCTACCAAGTACCCAGCGTGAGGAGTAAGAGCCTCCCTCCCGGGCCTGACCTGTGAGAAGGCCAAGCAGAATAAAGAGGCAGGAAAAAAATCAACACCTGCAAATCACAGGGGCAAGAAAACAAAAACATAAGGCAGAGGCAACGGAGGACACCCAGGCTTGGGAGGGGAGGAGGGCCGTGGTGCCAACCCAAGGACTCGAGGGCCGCAGGAGACCTGTGCTGAACGGGGTCACACAGAGCCCCCTCCGCACTCATGCCTGGCTGGAGTCTCGGGTTCAAATTCTACCATGCACGCCCCAGCCCAGCAGCACCAGTGCCTTACTCCAGAAGCCTTGAGCTTGCTTTAGGGGTCCGGGTTCCCTCCCAGCCCACTGGACTCACCAATGCCCACTGGGGATAGCCAGACAGGCAAACCCTGCCACCTGCCCCTCCCACACAGAACCTGGAGCTCTGGCCACTCCTCCTGGGGCCCTGGGAGTCCAAGCCTGAGCAACACATAGGGGACACAGGAGCCAGAGAGGCAGGGACTGGGCCTCCACTTCTGCTGGAACTTCTCAGCATGAGGATTACCTGGGCCCTAAACCTTGGACCACACAGAAACCCCAGCCCACCACATGGTGAGCGCTGCCTACCGGCTCCACCTGCTCCCCGCCCTGGGCCACTGCTTCCAAATCCTCCCTGGCTTCCCCTCCGCCCACTAGAAGGGCTACCCCACTCCGTCCTGCCAGGGCTGCAACCCACCCTATGTGGATGATCAGGAGCCCAGGCCCTGAGGCCCTCAGTCCACCCCACCCCACTGCCGAGGCTGATGCGGGAAGAGCTCCTCAGCCTCCCTCGGTGGGCCTCAATGGTTTTTTAGATTTAACCAGACACAAAGACACCAAAGACCAACCAGGGCGACAGCGAGGGCGGGCGGCCTGCAGGGATCCTGGACCGGGAGGTCCTCAGGGGCTGCCCTGAGCCGAGGCCAAAGGTAAAACCTTCCCTAAGGAAGGGGTGGGGGCCAGGGGCTGCAGATCAGTGCCACAGCGCCTGCCTGGCAAGCACAAGGTCGTGGCTTCCACTCCTGGTACCCCCTCCAAAAAGAAGTGGGGACCAGGATGGAGAAAACCCCCTGGGTGAGGAGGGGCTGGAGGCTGGGGGGGGTGGTCTGGAGAGTGCCCCAACCTGTCCTGCCTGTGTAGCATCAAGGCTGACCCCCAGGGTCTCCCCTCTGGCGAGGACTCCTGAAGATCCAGGTGGGACTGGGCCTGGGCACTGCAGGTGGGGAGAGAGAGCACCGCCCATGCCACAGAGGGCCCCGCCTCCCCCAGGGGAGACCCCAGCATGGTGGCACAGCCACTCACGGTTCCAGCCAGCAGGCAGAGGGCCAGCTGCAGCAGCCAGGGGCCAGGGCGGAAGTGGGGTGCTCAGGACATGAGGGTACGGAACCCTCATGCAGCAAGCACGGCACAGAGTTGCTATGGATGACAGCGGCAGCACTGGGAGCCACAGAGGCCGCGGTGTGGGCTGGCACTGCCCTGAGCTGGTCCCTGAGGCCCAGAGCCCTCCCAGGCTGCCATCTACCTGACCCACACGGCTCCCCTGTGCCGGCACCGGCTCGGCCGGCTGCAGGCAGGCAGAGTCCAACAGCCCTCCCCGCCCTCGGTTAACCCCGTCCTACGGCCAACTCCTGTACCATGCTGCGTGGGAGAACTGTGCAGGGCACCATGGTGGGGCCAGAGGCGCTGCATGAAGCCCAGGAGGTGAAGGGGTGGAGGCAGGGGGAGGTGGCGCAGGGCCCGAGGAGCAGCGGCACTGGGAAGGGAAGAGCACAGAGCCAGGAGGCCCGGTCCCCCGTACCTGCCTGGCCCCTGAGTCCCCCGCCAGGACTCACAGCAGAAGAGCCCAGGCCACATCCAGAGTCCGGCCCTGCCCCTCCGCACACCTACAGGGCCCAGCTGACACAGGCCCCCGCGGAAGCACCTGCAGCGACTCCTGATGGAAAGGGTCCCTGGCTTTATTGTACAACCTGATCCTTGACCTCTGTCCCCCAAGTCCCTCGCACCTCTCAGTGCAGCTCACACATGCAGGGGAAGAAAGCACCATTACCTGCTGGAAGATGCAAAGGCTGGGAAATGTCCTGGAGATGTCCAGCTTGATGAGCTCCAGGCTGGCCTCCCTGTCCGCTGCAGGGAACCCGGCATCTAGGGAGATACCCGGAGCACGGGGTGGGGTCATGGGCTCTGCAGCCCCAGCAGCGCGACACCCTCGGGGTCCTCTAGGGGACCCAGCACAGAGCTGGGTCCAGGCTGAGTGATGGGCAGGGAGCGAAGCACCTCGGGCGCCCACGGTGGGGAAATGAGGAAGCAGAGGATGTGCATCAACGGACCCTGGGCACAGAAACCAGAGCCACAGAAGCACCACGTGGTCTTAAGCATCACTGGCACAAACAGCACATATGGGCTTAAGGCGTTAAAGACAGAGCTGCACAGGATCCAGAAATCCCTGAGCTGCTGGGTGCAGATGCCCAGGAGACAAGATCGGGCTGATGAGAGACCTCGGCACTGCTGCTCCCTGAGCGGCCACTGACGGAGGCGTGGGGAAGACAGTGTGGCAAAGACGTCTGGTGGAATACTATGCAGCTACGAAGAGGAGTGTCTGTCATTTCTGACAACATGCATGAGCCAGGGGGACTTATGCTTGGTGACGTAAACCAGGTGCAGTAAGCCAAACCACATGGCCTCCGTTCTGCTGGAACCTAAAAGTGTTACGCTCACAGAAGCAGAGTTGCATGGGGATGTCCAGGGGAGAGAGGAGCTGGGGAGGACTGGTCAAAGAAAACCAGGTTTCAGTCTGACTGGAGGACTATATCAGCCAACATGGGACCCACAGGTAACTGTACACCGGGTTCTCAAAAATGCTAAGACAGCAGCTCTGATGTGTCCTTACTACAAAAACTGCAGCTATGAGGTGACACCTCCGTTACCTCACTGAAGTGGTCACTGCACAGTGGATGTGCACGTCCACTGTGCTATACGTGGCAGGCATGTTTTCTGCCAATGTAAAAGTAAAATGAGCCGGATGTGGTGGCTCACACTTGTAATCCCAGCACTTGGGAGGCTGAGGCAGGAGGATCAGTGGGAGTTCAAGACCAGCCTGGGCTACGGAGTGAGCTCAAGACCAGACTAACCCAGTCTCAAAAAGACCAAAAAAAAAAAAAAGGTAAAATAAATGAAAACAGCTGTGGGACCTACCACAGTGTGACACTAGGTAATATTTTGGACCCATACTCACGAAGAACTTGTGTTGTCAGTTTAAATTCCCATACCACACAAAGACCACGGCAAACACTTAATGAAAGCAGTCACCCCGTGTCCCAGCCACCTTGGGCAGCCCAGCAGGCAGGGCCACAGTGCTCCCACACTCTGTGGGGCTGCACTACACAGACACTACCACCCTCTAACCTAACCTGGGGTTTAAACCCTGCCTCCCAGGACACAGTGCCGGCTGCTCCTGGGTGAGACAGAGGTCGCCTCTGGGACTGACAGCCACATGCGGGCTGTGCCAGCCCTGGTCCTTGCCAGGCCCAGGCTCCCCACAGAGCCTGTCCCTGACTGTTGTGCCTTTTTCAGGTTACTGTCTCCCAGCAAGGACGTGCTGGCCTCCCCTTCCCTTGCCCTCAGGTCTTCCTTCCTCCTCACCAAGGTCTGACCTCTGCCATGAGTGTATGTCACCTCCCAAGTCCCCTTCCCCAAGACTAAGGGCCCTTCCCTCAAAAGGACCAGGGCTATAGCCCAGCGACACAGCACCTGTCTGACAAAGTGCAAGGTCTTGAGTTCAATTCCTGATACCCAAAAAAAATAAATAAATAAAAAATAAATGTAAACTCTGCTTTTTGCTCTGCAAAACTCCAAACAGCCACCAAAACAATTACTGCCTCGTGGCAGCCTTTCACCAGAAAGCAGCCTTCCACCCTCCTCCCTGTCTAAATGAACAGATCTGAGAACTCCTAGCACACGCTGACTCCCCAGTGCTCCTCGCGACCTACGGGGCAGCTCCATCTATCAGCTAAGGGCCTCATTCCGCAAGGTGATGGGGCTGCAGGAGCCAGGTGGACACCAGGGGACAGGACCATCAGGAGGGGACAGGACCGGAGAGAGGCCGCGGCCACACACGGCTCCTACCTTCGCTCTCCGCCTCGGCGCCGGCTGTGCTGAGGGACCGCCACCGCTCCTTGGCCCGCGCCAGGCAGATGTCAAAGAGCTCTGGAAGAAAAGCCTCGGTGAGTCTCGGTGCCACGCACACCTCAGTGACACCGGACACTGAGCGCCCGCTTCTCGCAGCCAGGCTGCTGCCCATCTCTCTCTCCTGACTGCACCGGCAGCCCGCACACCCCACCCCACCCCGGCACCTGGCCCCGCCCTCCGCCCCGGGGCCACGCGCTGACCCGCTGGCTGGGTGGGGGCGCCCATGGCACATGCATTGGGAAGGACGAAGCCGCTTGGCCAGGAGCAGGGTCACCAGGAAACCCCAGAGCTCACACGAGTGTGACCTCGATGTCCAAAGACACAGCCTGAACACCAGAATCCTGAATGCTGAGGTCCCCAAAGGTCAAAATCCTAAAACAGGATCTAAAATGCTGAAAACAAACCAGGTGTGGTGGCGCAGCCTGTAATCCCAGCACTTGGAAGGCTGAGGCAGGAGCATCGCTGCAAATTGGAGACCAGCCTGGGCTACAGAGTGAACTCAAGGCCAGCCTGAACTGCATAGCGAGACCCTGTCTCTTTTTTTTTTTTTTTTTGGTACTGGGGATAGAATTCACGACCTCGCACTTGCCAGGCAGGTGCTTAAGCCACTGAGCTAAATCCCTGGCCGCGAGATCCTGTCTCAAAAAGACAAGAAATAAAATAAAGTCCTGAAGAGAATCATTCTAAAAATTTTTCAACACATTCCCACCAGCCTGAGCCGCTGGTGCACATGTAGAGCTGTCCTGAAGGAAAGCTGGTGCCACCCGTGACACGTGACAACTGTGCCTGCTGCCCACCCACAGCTGACCAGCAGCGAGACGAGAATCACAGCCTCACTGAGAACGTGGTAAGACTTCCGTGTAGTTTTTAAAGGAGATTTATTTCAGAAACATAAAAACACAACAGGACACAGCAAATGCACCTCAGACGATAAAACAGGTGACACCGTATTCTAAGAGCACAAACAGGCACACCGCAGCACAGTGTGCAACAGCAGAATCCTGGATGCAACCCAGGTGACATCACCTGGTGAGCAGGTAGAGGAGATGGGGTTTCAGACGTGGAGCACTACTCAGCCATGAAGAAGGCTAAGCTTGAGACATCTCTAGGTAAATGGGTGCACCTGAGTCCATCCTCTTACATGAAATAACTCAGATACACGTGTATAAATGCTGCACTGTTTCTATGAGGAAATGAGAGTATACATAAGGACCAAAATGTATAACAGGTATTGTAAAATAGGGAACACTCAAATGGGAAGAGGAACAAGGGGGTGAGGGAGGAAGGAAGGGAACAGTAAAATAAAAATGAGAAAAGGAAAAGATAGAAACAGCTTTTATATGTGGGGAGGGGAGGAAGGGTTGAAGGGAGCAGGGAATGGGGGAAGAACGAGTCAGACCATATACTGGCATGAACTCTGTACCCAGAATGTCCCAATAAACTGACTTAAAAACACCCAGGGACGTCAGAGACAGCTGGGCATAAAGCAGGAGCAGAGGTGCTGTGCTCACAGGAGACCCTGAGAGGGCCGGGCCAAGGCTTGGCACCGCGGATGGCAGCTGCGCACCCAGCTTTGCCGCCCTCACCACCTAACACCGCTAGTTTTCTCTATTTGTTCTGGCAGAACGAGCAGTCAAGTCAGGGGCACCTAGCTGAGCTACAGGCTTTTTATTTTTTGCTGTGAAACAGGATCTTGCTAAGCTGCCCAGCTGGCATCAAACTCTCCATCCTGCTGCCATAGCCAGCCAAGCAGCCCACCGCAAGCTGGGTCCTGCACAGTCCAACCCGACACGTCCGCTGAGAGGGACCGGGGCGGCTCGCTCGGCGCCCCAAGGGGCCCAGACAGCTCTTACAGCTGCACGTGTGCAGAAGGCCACCCGCAGTCCCAGAGGAGGCGCTGAGTTCAAGTTCCCATTATACACACAGAATGCGCCACATGGGGTCAACCCTGTAGCATGCACCTCCAAGGGGAGAAATTTGCAAAAATTATGTAACATCAATTAGAAATTTTTGAAAGCCTTTATACAATTTATACGTTCAGTTTTGGAAATGTAAAGACAAAATTGCAAAAAATTAATGCTGACACATTTTTTAAAGTGAGGAAAAAACACTTAGACAGTGAAAGTCAAAAATAGAATTCACCACGTGACAAAGCATGTCACAGAGGCAGATCGTGGCAGCAGCATGCAGCTTGCTAAGCCAGCAGACTCGGGGCTGGGCTTAGCTCAGCAGCATAAGTGCCTGACAGGCAAACACAAGGGCATGAGTTTCATCTCCCATACAGACAACAAAGCTGGCAGACTCCCAGGATCATTAACCCAAGCTAGAGTTCTGTTCTGCGTTGTTTTTTTGGCTTTGAGACAGGGTCTCCCTATGTAGTGCAGTGGGCCTTGAACTTGCTTATGCAACCACAGCAATCCTCCTGCCTCAGCCTCCTGGGCGCTGGGATTACAGGCATGCACCACCATGTCCAGCCTAGAGTGGGAGTCTCTCAGCATGCTGGACAACTGCTTTCTTAGGGGCACAGCTGTTCTGGGAAAGCTCTGCTCTTTATTCGGCAAGCACTTCCTGTCACATCTCTGCCCACCCCCCCGCCACGCTTCCCTGCAGCTGTGTCCGCATGGACATCCACCGCCTGCACTCAGCAGGACCACAGCGAGGTGGCACAGCACTGGTGGTGGAACAGCAACACCACTGCTCACGCTTGCAGCCCACGCACACCCGCACCGCTGCAAACCTACCAGGACTCTGCGCTGCCTGCGTCCCCATGCCTAGCGCAGCGGGCCTCTCCCTCCCAGATTCCGTCTGTGCCCACTCACGACCTCCTCCTCTGGGGCCGTGGGGAGCTGAGGCACGTGCAGGTAACAGCCCCGCTCACGGCCCTCGCCCTCACTCACACCCGGCCTCATGTCCCTGCACCTCAGCTCTGTCCCTTCCCAGCTCCAGAGTCTGCGGTCACAGTCACCGAGGCTGCTGGGGCTGACACACCCCACAGAGGCTCATCTCCTCGGCCCCCACTTCTGGAGAAGGGAGCAGGGCACACCTGCCCCCAGGCCACACACGCTGTGTCATGGAGTGTGACTTGAGCCCCAGCAGCGCGGCCCGGGGAACGGATGACCTCGCCACAGGCCTGTGAAGACTGACGCGATGTGCAGCTGGGCACAAATTGCAAATGTGACCTTGTGCCCGCAGGGTTAGGGGGTCACTGCTGTTGAGAGAAGTGGAGGTGACCCAAGCCCAGGCAGCCACGCAACACCTCTGTCCTCTGAGAGGAGACAGACAAGAACTATGTCACCAGTGAGAACCAGGAGCCGCCTCCCAGCCCAGGAAGCCGGCGCCCTCAGTAAAATGGGTCAAAGCCTTTTCAAAGTTTTATGCACATGCGCCGAGCGGGCAGTGATTAACCTCTTCCACCAGGGCAGCTATAAACACACATGCACTGAATACCAGAGCCCAAGAGCCCAAGACTGCACAGCACAGCTACTGCTGGACGCAAAAGATCAAACCAACATCCACATGACCACGGCAGGGACCTTAATCACCCCACTAGCATGTTGGACAAATCAAGCAGGGAGCGGTAATCCCAGCACTCGGGAGGCTGAGGCAGGAGGATCGAGTTCAAGGCCAATCTGAACTATACAGTGAGACTGTCTCAAAAAACACAAACATACAAATTATCAACAAAGAAATGGCAGAGCTGAATCACATGTTCAAACAAATAACAGGTATCCTCAAGGTATTCTACCCCCCTCAGGGTACAGAGGGAGCTTTCTCCAAAATAGACCATCCAACCAGAGAATCAGAACCACTTCACACAGACTCTCAGATCACAGAACACGGGAATTAGAAATTAATGGCAAAAGAAACTACAGAAAGTTCACGAAAACCTAGACATTAAATAACACACTCCTGAATGCTTGGTGCGTCACAGAAGAAATTAAACAATTCCCACAATCAAAGAATTACGCCAGCACCACATACGGAGCCCATGGGACACGATGAGAGCCCTTCTGAGAGAGACGTTTACGTTGGCACAAATAAATAACCTCGTGGTGAGCCCCCAGGCCCCAAGGAAACCATCCGGCAAGCCAGGGAACCTGGAAGGCACGGAGAGACACCTGGACAGGGCAGGAGAATGGACGCAGATATACACTAACAAAGAATAACAACGCACTCAGGACTTTCAAAAACAAAACAAAACGAAACGAAAGAAAAAAAAGACTAGACACTCAGCCCCAGTGTCAAAAGCACAAGCCCGACTTGTCTGAGAGCCCGGCCTCAGCACCATCTGGCAGCTCGGTGAGTGCTCCAATCACACAACCACACGAGGACCAACCTGGGCGCCCCCCTCGGAGTGGAGAGCGGGCCCTGGGCCCAGGCCCAGCCCTGCGGGGCGCTAGGCCTCCTAGGAGGAAAAGCCGTCCCAGAGCGGCCGGTGCCGGGAGTGAAGAGCCTGGAGGACGCTGGGTGGGGACAGCTCGGGGTCCCAGTGCAGACCCCTTAGGGTGCACCCGAAGGTTCAGCGACTGTCCCTGGGTCCGGCACGGGCCTGAGCAGAGGCCAAGTGACCCGCAGCGGCTGAGACCATGACACAGACACAGCTCGCACCACAGCGCACGGTCAGGGCTGGACAGAAGCGCGGGGCGTGGGGCTGTTAGGGAGCTGCCTAGCCCAGTGTGCTGTGATCCAGACCATGGAAGGTTTTAACTTAAATAAAACCAACCCAGGCATCGGTGAAAAACAAAAACCGAGCACATACAGACTGCAAGACAGGGCTGCGGACAGGACAAGGGCTTTGCAGGGGCGCGCACTGAAACAGATGCTTAGCGACTTCTCCAGCTCCCCCTTCTAAGGTCGCCTGAAAAACATCCCCACGGGCAGCCTGAGGCCCACAGCCCTCCGCCTTCACACCCGCCCCACACCTGCCTCCCACAGCCCTGGGCCTGACCTGAGGCCCCAGGCCCTCGCTGTCCCCTCTACCAGCCCACAGGCAGCAGCCCCCCCGGCGGCAGCAGGGACTCACCGTGAGTGATGTTGAGCTCATTGCCAATGGCTAAGCTCCAGACTCTGCCCCTGACGCTGGGCGGGATTCCCTGCCACCACAGGTCGCGTACCTTCCGTGAGCACCACCTGGACAGGACAGAATTGCACTCAGTGTTCGGCCACCCGTACCACAACCCATGCCACCAGGGACCCAGGACGGACACTCTGCTCTCAGCCCAAGTGGCATCCGGATCTGGAGAATGCGCCCATCTGTTGGGCTCTGCTGGCACAGATGCAGAAGGGACCGTGGGAAGCCCAAACAGACAGGGAGGGCACAGCCACCGCCCCACTGCACACAGGTGCACCTGGAGCCGTGAGCTGCCAGGCCACGGGCAGGGGACGACAAGCCCAGAGCACCCCACAGAGGACAGGTGCTCAGGACAGCGGCTACGGTGAACACGCTCCCCAAAACCAGAGAGGGCAAGATGGTAGGCCACCGCAGTGCCCCTGCACACAGCACGGCACGGGATGCAGGCTGAGGCTTCAGTGCCAGGCTGTTCCCCCTCCACCCCCACAGGGGACCCAGAACCACCACTGCTCCTCCTGGACCTGCAGCACCCTCCAAAACCAGACAGCGGCGCCTTCTCCGAGGGCTGCAGTGAGCATCGGGTGTGGTAGCATCCTGGGCATGCAGCAGTGCCAGGCACGGAGTCGGCGTGCCCTCAGCAGTGGCTGCGTTCAGGCCACACCAGCACGGGCTTGGCAGCCACTGGGTGAGCAGCCACCCAGGTGAGAGACCCCTGCCCTGTTGCTGAGCTCCTATGCCTAGTACAGCCCCTCCCCGCGGCCGAGAGCCCTGCAGCGGGCACCATCTGGGGAATCCCCGGCACCAAGCCGTCCGAGCTCCCTGGAGGCCTCCTGTGACCACACTGGCCCTCAGGAGCGAGCCAGCCACAGGCTCCATGGGTGCCTGCCCTGCATAGATACCAGGGTCACTGACATCAGGGTCAGTGGCACTCAGAGAGCCAGCAGGGCACCCTGGAGAGTCTTCCAGACACCTGGAGCTGGGATGGGGCAGGAAAGCCACCCCTGGAGAACACAGAGCTTTAGTAAACAGGGCAAGCTGGTTCAGGCCAAGGGTGCCCCAGACCAGGAAACAACATGCAAAGGCCCTGAGGTAGCAAAGCTCTAGTCCTGTACTAGCCCTCTAGACAGGGCTGGGCCCAAGCAGAGGATCGTGGGCTGAGGCCGCAGAGGCACAGAGCAGGGCTCCAGGCAGCCAGACTCTGAGCTTCAAGGTCTGAAGTGGGAAAGAAGTGAAATTTCAGGGAGTGACAGAGATGCCTGCTTCCCAGAGACAGTCGGGCTGCTCAACACAAGGTGACCCCAAGAGTAGGGCAGGGGCTATCTCGGGGCTCCCAGCTGGACAGAGGCAGCCGGCATGGCCCCCACTCGGCTCAGCGTGCACTGCACACCCAGCGCTGCCCCCGGCTCAGGGAGGAGCAGCACCCAGCCTGCACCCGGCTTACATGGTGTCCCAGTTGGGCAGGATCTCATTGCTCCAGGTGAGCACGGCGTTCCCAATGCCCTCCTCCACTCTGCAGCGTTCCTCCAGCTGCTTCTTCCTGCGCTGGGCTTCCCTGAGCTCTGGAAGTCACAATGGCACAAGGAGAGGGTCAGTAGCAACACTCACCGTGCCGAGCTGCAGAACCTCGAAGGGCCCACTGTAGCACACAGTGATGGGGGCACTAATCACAGGGTGGCCAGCACGGCCTACAGGGGACTCAAGGGCAGTGTTGCGGAAGTGCACAGGCTCGAATACAACACATGGATCCACAGATGACAAGCCCACGACCAGCATCCGATGACACCATGTCGCTGAGACGCCCTCTGAAGGCTCCCCACCTGCCCACCCTCCCCTGGGGACTTTGTGCCCACTGTTAGCAGCTTCAGCACTGCCCTCTGCACAGGTGCAGCCCAAGGGGCCTGGGCGCTCAGTGCATGCGCACGACCCGTCCCCCTCCCCATCCACACTTCAACATCCAGCAGGGGAAGCCCTGGGAAAAATCACATTGACACCAAAAAAGTACGGATACTTTTCACGTTGTTACGTGGAAACTATACTATTTATACAGAATCTATACCAAATTGTCTGATTAATCTAGTGGTGACGTGAGGTATGTGGGATGCCAGACGTGGTGGCACCTGCAATCCTAGCACTCAGGAGGCTGAGGCAGGAGAATCACCTCAAGGCCAAGTTCAAGGCCAACCTGGGCTACACAATGAGACCCTGTCTCACCCAGGATGCAGCAGAGTACACAAGTGAATGTGTGTAGTTATCCTCGAATTCTACCCAGGACTTGAGCACCCACGGGCTTGGAATCCACAGGGCTCCTGGGAATAAGCCCCATGGACCCTTGTGGACAGTGCTTAACTGTGGCAAAGCACACATCGAGTAACACTTTGCCACAAGCTACCAGACCACTCTGCTCAGCACTTGCTAACGTGCAGCTGCCACCGCAGGCCTCAGCCCCCCAGCTGATGCTCTGTCCCCAGGCAATGCCAGCTGCACCCAGTGATGGCCTGCAGGTCCCGCCAGGCTGGGCACAGGCTCCAGTGTGGTCCCCCGTCTGGAAGGCTATGGTCTCCACCCCCCCACTAACTTATTAGCGGTATGTCTGAGTAGCTGAGAGTCGCAGAGGTCAAGGTTTTCTGAGGGACCCTCAACTCCAACCCATTTTCCTGCAAGGAAAAAGGAGACAGCCCAGCAGGAAAGGAAACTCCTGCGTCCCCGCTGAGGCCTTCTCGGCCACACGACTCTCACCCTCGACGGCCTCTGTCCTCATGGAAGGTTAAGGAAGTTTCTACCTTGAAAGAGAGTTACCAGGATGAACAGAGCCACCTGTTTGATGGCAAATGACAAATTTGACAATGTTACAGCATCTGAGGAAGCTGAGGGGCCATGGTTCCAAGAGACAAGAACCTGCCCCAGTGGCGCAGCGCGGCCCGGCCCGGCCTGGCACCCACCTCGCTTCTTGACCTGTGCCACCATCTCCTCATACTGCTGCCTGTGCTTCTGCGCCTCGTCGGCCGGCTTCGCGGGGAGGTTGCTTGGCAGGAAACGAATGGAGTTCACTGTTACCAACACTGAGAGTCGCAGGACGCTGCTTACAAAATTCTGTAAAGCTCGGCATCACAAACCAATATTTTAAAAGTACACAGCTTTTTAGAGACTACAATATTTTTTTGGTAAAAGCAAAAGCTCATTGCTAAAACAATTGAATTTTACAGGTTAAAAAAAAAAGAAAATCAATCACCCACAATGACCACAGGGCCATCCCTGTCTCAGCCTCAGCCCCGGGGTAGCAGCCCCCTCAGCCTCACGGCAGGCACTGGGGTTTCTGTCTTTGGAAACAGGGCCTCACTATGTAGCCCAGGCTGGCCTTGAACTCACAACGATCCTCTTGCCTCAGCCTCCCAAATGCTGTGATTACAAGCTGCACCACCATGCTAGGCTCTTTCTATACATTTTTTTTTTTTTTTTTTTTGGTACCAGGGACTGAACTCACAACCTTGCGCTTGCTAGGCAGGAGGAGCTTTCTTGCTATATTTTTTAAGTGGACAAGTTTCATTATGAACTCGTTCTTTCCTATTGTTAACGCACAAACGTGGATCATAGTTCCACACCCACTAAAACAATGAAATGCACGCTTTCACACCCATGTGTGGACTGCTGGCACCTAACTGGATAGGACCCCACGCCTTGGGCAATTTGGAACCACTGGCGCTGGTGGCAGAAGAGCAGCCAAGTCCCCATCACAGAGGATGAAGAGAGATGGCAATGGCCTCTGCCTAACTCTGCGGTCCTCCACCTCAGGGGCTCCCCTAGTCCCTAAGAGCCGGGAGGTGACAGCAAAAGATACACTTCTTTGAAATCTCACCTGTTTTCAATTTTCAGAGACTGGCATGGGCCTTAAGGATTAACTAGATATTTAGCACCCCTTCTTTTCTTTTTCTTCTGTCCTTTTTTGAGTTTGGGACCTTCTATGCTAGCACAATGCTCTGGAGACATTCAACACTTACAGATAGATGTGTTCTGGCTCCAGGGAGCAACTCCTGGTACCCACAAGTGCCTCTCATCACAATGGCCAGCCAGGGCCAGAGATAGGTACTGCTTGGGGAACCCACCCCACAGGCCAGTCCACAGGGTACCCAAAGCAGCATCCCAGGGTGCCCTGCCATCACAAGCCAGTTGGCATTTACTGCTGAAGGACTCTTAAATGCCGAAAGGAAAATCTGGAGCAAACTTCCACTTTCCAAGCCAGCCATGTGCCCTCATCACACAATGCAGGGGGACACAGCGTGACAACTGCTTAAGGCCACTGCCCTGCCTCCTGCTGACCTCGGTCCTTCCTAACGCGAAGGGGTTAACAGGTCCTCCTCCACTAGGCCACAGTGAGAGGGCGCTAAGACTCACGCTGGTCTGTCTTCCAGGATGAGGGCGGTGGTGGACAGTGGCTCAAAATCAAGATTCCTCCTCACATTCTGCTTTGGCGAAGGTGGCCGGCTAGGTCTTCCAGCCTTGTCTTCATATTCCTAGGACAGAGAAACCCAGGGTGAGTCTGGGGCAGATTTCTCCTGTATCACACAGTTCTGGTAAATGAAAGAAACTTATCCTATAATGAGCATCCTTCAGATCAACTCTGACAAAGACACTGAAAACCTCTCCCACAGTCCTCATGGAAACTCTGCCACCAGGAGGGCCCCCTCAATCTGCACTGAGGTGGGCATGGTTCCCCCAGTGGCCCCTGTCACCAAAGGCTCATCGCGCTGAAGCGGCCCCCGTAAGGATACCAAGCCCTGACTGCATCCCATGCTTCTCCCAGTGAGCAGCGTGTTTTCTGCCTTCTGGACACTGTAAAACACTTTCCCTAACACTGGGGAGCAAGCCTGGGGCGCTCTACCACTGAGTCGCCCTCAGCCCTTGTTATTTTTGTCTGGAGACAGGATCTCATTAAGTTGCCCACACTGGCCTCAAACTTCTGCTCCTCCTGCCTCAGCCTCCTGCGTAGCTGAGATTACAGGTATGCACCACCAGGCCAACTGGACACTATGCATTTTGACTAATTACTAGCCACCGAGAAGCCATCGCCACAAATCATTACGCAAACCATTTTATGAGGCCCTGGGAATTTAAGAGCAGCCTCCATCCGACCTACTGAGTCACACATAAGCTTCGCAGGCTGCGCCCACAGGAGCTTAGTCACAGCTGCTGACCCACACTGCGGACACCCAGCCAGAAAGGTTCGGGGCTGGGAAGACTTGCGCCTGTGCGTGACTCCCTGAAAAGTCCAGACACAGTATTTCCGTGTTGTGTCCCTTATAGCCGAGGCTTCCGGGAACACCCCTTAGGAGGTAGCGTAGCGGGGAGCACCGCAAACAAACGCTCAGTTAACTAAGCTTCCAGCCGGCCAGACAAGGCTGGCAGGAGGTGGGGGTTAACTGCTGAGTGGATCTCACTGAGGCGGGCCATCCAAGGGGCGTCACCTGCAGTATCACTTTGCAAGCAATCATTCCCTCTGCCGAGGCTGCTTTGAGCACGGTGCTAGCCACAGAAAGCTTCAAGGCCGATACTCAGACGCTACAATCTGCACGTTTATAGAAAATCTAGCAAAAGCCAAGTGCCGAGCAAGGTTCTAAGGCATGCCACCTTCTGATGGGAATGAGCTGCAAACACCCACGAGGTGCTGCTCAGCCACTAAGCCTGGCTGGTGAACTGCAGCCCAAGGCCAGCTGTCCTTGAACCTGAACACAGCCCCCTCGGCCTCTCTGACCTCTGTACAGCAGGCATCAGCCCTGTACCGGTCTCAGCCAGGCGCACAGTGCAGAGGGAAAACCTGGTCCCACTCGCTCCTGGGGGCAAGCTCGGCTCCCCCGACGTCCCCTGACTCAGGCCGCAGGCTCGGATGGAATCCCCTGCTCCACATCCGCCTCTGTGCAGGGGACACCAGCACCCCACAATGTGTGGCTATAACCACAAGAGACAGTCAGACAGCTGTGAGCACCAGCTCTGGGACACAGGGACCACACAGTAGGTGCCACTATTCATTTCCCCGCATACCTGGAACCACCACACCAAGGAAGAAACAACTGTCCACTGCCAGACCACCATCAGGGCTCTGCAGAGTCCATGGTCAGCAGCAGGGGCCACGGGAAGGGGAGGCCTTGCTTCCCAACCGAAAACACCAGAGCCCCCAGCCAGTGCCATTCACTATCTCCTGGGACAATGTGAATGGTGGCTGCCCCCAGCAAAGGGCCACACATGTCCCCAGGGCCTCTCACACAGTAGGCTCAGCCTGCACATCAGGCCCCCACCTCACCCCCCAGAGTGCCAGCAAGTGTGTGGGGGCGAGTGGGGTCGACTGGGTGCTGAGCGCTGGGTCTCACCACAGAACCCACGCAAGCCCTGCGCAGACAGAACCCACACAAGCCCTGCGCAGACAGGACAGGCACTAATCCCATCACCACCAGGCTCAGGAAACCTGAATACTGAACTCAGTGCCAAGTCAGTGGAGACGCAGGATCTAATACTCCACTTCTGCACAATTAAAATAACAGGGGAAGCCTGGCCTGCCCCAACTAGAAGTCACAGTGCAGCCCTGCCAAGGCCGAGCAGCATTTCTGTCTGTGCTGGCAAAGGCCACACGATCATGCTCGAGCCTGGGTTTCCCTGCAGGCCCCACTGTAAGTTCTCACTCTCCATGCCACGAAACCCAACCCAGAAGCAAGGGCCCTGCGAGGTAAGAAACTGTGGTACACAACACTGTTGAGGGGCATCAGTGTTAAGGTCAGCATGCGTCAGGCAGGAGCTAAGCCCTTGAAAACAAAAAATTCCGCTTTCTAAGACCTGGCTTTGAGCTGAAGCAATCGCCTGGCTGGTTGCATGGCCTCAGCCTCCTCACCCTGAGTGCCCAGGCAGGCAGCTGGAATAAGACAGCCCAGGTGGGAGGCAGCGAACTCATCCACACTGCGCTGGCCAGCATGGGGCCCTCCTTGAGCTCCAGGACAGCTGTCTCCACTGCAGCCAGGCAGAGCCTGGTAGGTGCATCAGGAAAACAACTGCCCATCCAAGCATGTGCTGTCCGGGCTACTTGGACGACCACATGGAGGAACAGGGAAAGAGGTCCTTCAAAGTCCTAGTTAGCTCGGTGTGACTGGTCAGTCCCAGTGACAACTTTTCAGCGAAACAACAGAAAACAATGCACACGGTAGAGGCAGCTTGGGAGCCACCTGAAGGCAGCTTTCAAGGGTCCACGGCAACACAGCAGCCACACACGTTACCCACTGCTCCCGGAGAGGGGAAGGCTGGGAGGTGCGGCCCGGCGACCAGCACAGCTGCAGGGAAAGGAAAGCAGGGTCCCCAGGGCCTAGGGAGCCACAGCAGGGGAGACCTTACCCAGGGCAAGGCATAGAAGATTAGGTTAAAAACTTGCCGGGAGGGGCAAGGGATTTAGCTCAATGGCACAAGCGCTGCTGGGCAAGCGCAAGGTTGTGAGTTCAATCCCTGGTAACAAAAAAGAAAAAAGAAAAAAAAACTTGCTAGGAAAAACTGGAAGGCCTGCCTTGAGGGAACAAGAGGGTGAAGAAAACAGTGGGACTAGCAAAAAGAAAAGTAAGTCTTCCGGTGAGAAAGACAGGGGCCACCGATGTCACAGAGAAGAGACAGCCAGCCGCGCCAGTCCTCCAGCCTGGAGAACCGTTTCCGTCTGGGAAGCCCGGCCTGGCGAGGAGGCAATCACTGCGCGCTCTACTGGCTGCCAAGTGTCCAGGGAGCCCTGTCAGCATAAAGCGAAGGCGCAGCAGGGCGTGGGGAATAAGGCCTCCCCCCCGCAGCCATCTCATGGCCCCTCCAAAAGCGAGCCTGAACTCATGTCAGTGACAGCACAGCCACTTGCCTGCTCAGGCTGGGGGCCGGGCAGCCTTCAGGGGCCGAGCAGGGGTGGAGCGTCCCGGAGCAAGGTCTCCCTACGGAGCAGCCTCCCATCCGCCAAGCAGGTTTCAGGACGATGAATAAGCATTAGACGGCGAGCGTGGAGGGCGCGGGGCTGTCGCTCCACAAAACACTTCCAAGGCCGCTGGCACCCTGGGCCGGGTCCCACGTGCCACCCCAGCGGGCGACGGCCGGGAGCGCGGCGCGGGGACGGGCTCTCCCTCCGGGGCCGCGTGGTCCCCGCCCGCAGGCCAGACCGCAGGGCCCGCAGGGAGCCGGCTCTCCCCGGCCCAGGAAGCGCCCTGGAGGCCTCCTCTGCGGCCCAGACGGGCACCGCCGGCAGAGCGAGCGCCCCGGCCGCGGGGCTGCCGTGGGCGGGACTCACCATGAACACCGGGCCTCAGGGGCGCGCGGCAGGCGGCTCCATCCCGGGCGCCGGCCTCCTCCTGCTCCTGCCGCCGCCGCTGCTCCTGCTCCGGGCGACGCGGAGGACCCGGCGGCCGGACGGCGCCGCAGACGCGGGGCGGCGGGCGGGGCGGGGCGGGGCGGGGCGGGGCGGCAGGACTCTCAATCGAGCGCAGACCCGCTCATCGCTTGCTCGGCGCTCCGCTCCGGCCTGGTGCCGCCCGCCAGCTGCCGGGACCTGGGCGGGGGAGCGCGGGACGGGGTGACCCCTCGGGCAGTGCCCCCTGCTGCCCCTGGAACCCCGGGCTGCAGACAGCGCGGAGCGGAGATGACAGAAAGCATAGGAACCGCGCCCCTGGAACGATCAGCCGGGTTAGGCCTGCGGGCGGGTACTAGGTCCGTGCCGGGGCTGGCCGGGCGCTGAAAACGTCAGGTGCACACGCGCGCACTAACAAATCACACGCGGGACCGAGGATAAGCACCCTTCAGACCAGACTGCTCATTTCTAACCCGTCTTCAAAGTCTGCAGCCAGTCCAGAACTGAGCAGACACAGGCTCCTTCCCCAGGGACCCTCACCCCGCACCGCAGGCTGGGAGCTCAGAAGCCAGCTGTGACAGCCGCAGGGGAGAAACTACAAAGCCACTGCAGTGACCGCACCCAGCGAGACCGGGGCCCAGGCCGGGAGAAGAGTCAGAGGGCTTCTCACATTACTCACACCTGCTGCATTCCCAGGACGCTGCCCAGCGAAGAACAGCCACGAGAGCTGAGTGCAGAGTCCACGCGTCACTCACAGTGACCTGTGCAGTCTCCCCACACACCCCCGTCGCAGAAAGAGGGACTGATCTGCTTGCTTCCCGGGGAACCTCAGGAACAGAGGACAGGTTGCAAGAGCCTGTCTGTGTGAAACTGCTCCAAAGGCAAACCTCTAGGCAGAAAAGGAGGTGCGTTCCCCAGAGGTGGGAAGAGGGGTGAAAGTCTGCTGAAACTGCAGGGCAATGACTGTTGAATATAAACTTATTAAGAACTGGAAGTTTATAATGAGCGGGGTTTTATTATTATTATTATTATTAATTATTATTATTATTTGTCTTTTTGAGACAGGGTCTCGCTATGCAGTTCAGGCTGGCCTTGAGCTCACTCTGTAGCCCAGGCTGGTTTCAAACACACAACGATCCTCCTGCCTCAGCCTCCCGAGTGCTGGGATTACAGGTGTGAGCCACCACGCTTGGCTAGGGTTTTTACACTATTTATACTCCAATAGAAACACGCTTGGCTAGGGTTTTTACAGTATTTATACTCCAATAGAACAGCCAGACTCAGTAGCTCACATGGACCCAACTATTCAGGAGGCTGGGACTGAGGATTTTGAGTTCAAGGACAGCCTGGACCTTTTCTCAAAAAACAAAACAAAACCGGGTGTGGTGGCTCATGTCTGTAATCCCAGCACTGGGGAACTAAGCCAGGAAGATCACTGCAAATTCAAGACCAGCCAGGGCTACAAAGTGAGCTCAAGGCCAGCCTGAACTGCATAGGGAGACCCTATCTCAAAATGACAAAAAAAAAAAAAAAGACAAAAAGCAGCTGATTCTTTAGAGCAGATTAAGGAAGGCCTTATTGAGAAAAAGCATCCAGTTTGGAAATGGAGCCAGGCATGGAGGTGTGCACCTATAACCCCAGTACTTCAGAGGCTGAGAGTTGAGACCAGCCTGTACTGTCTAGTGAGATCTTTCCTCCCCCGCCCCCACCAGAAAGGCAAAAGCAGCATTACTGGGGTGAGGGATCATCTAGCTCATACCAGGCACTTGAACATGTGCGAGGTTTGACTTCTAAGGCACTGTCCCTATGATGTGAGCTTACATAGAGTAACTTGGAGATTTATGTCCTAGGGAAAGATAACGCCAGAGATTTTATTTTACAGTCTCCACCAATTTATTGAAATCTGATCTAGCAATCTTATCCTAATTCTTTTGTGGTTTTTAATACCTGTGTATGCACCAAACCCTCAAATGCTCTTGGAATCAGTTTTACCATCTTATCTCTCTCTTCAATGCATTAAATATATTTTTGACATTAGGTCATCTGAAAAAAAAAAGGTAAATATCATGTGAAAAAAAAAAGAACTGTTTAGTTTCTGGCAGTACCAGGGGTTAAACACTGAGATTTATCCTGAGGCCTTATTTTGAGAGGGTCTCTCTAAGTCCCAGGTGGGGCTCAAACTTGCAGTTCTCCTGCCTCAGCCTCCTAAAATTGGGATGACAGGTGTGAGCTCTGAGCTGTTTCACAGTAAAGAACCAAGAGGCACACAACAAAGGACAGCACACCACCACCCCATGGGACGCGGGCTCACAGAACAGTTTGGTACAGACAGGAAGCAGAACGTAGCCTGTGCGTCACATATGTTACCAAGTGCCTGGGCCACTGCTTCATGGTGACCAAAGAGCACATTTCCACTCAAATGACACAAATGTGAGAGTTTTTAGTATCCCCATATGTTCTCAAGGCTGATGGTTGTTGCTTTTTGCTTTCGAGGTTTGCTGTGACTGTTTTTACTTTTTCTCCGTATTAAGATTATAACTTGTTTCTGTTGATCCACCCTCAAATGCCAGCAAGTGCATTCTGTCCCGTTACTTTGCCTACTGTATTTTCAGGTATGAAACCTCCACTGATTTTCCTACTTCCTCTCTCTTCCCTAATACTTTCCTTTTTTCTAGCTTGAGAGTGTTCACCCCTGCTTGTCAGAGCATTTCTACAACAGCTGCTTGAGTCCATGCGGAGTAACTCGGTAGGTCTCAGGGTCCACCTGGCATCTGAGTGTGCCCCCCCCATCAGTGGACAGCCCTGGCTTTTACCAGGGTCTGGGCAGGGTGCACTATGCATCAGATGTGTTGAATGCTGTGTTCGGAGACCCTGGGTCTTGCCTCTCTGCTTGCATTAGGGGGTTATCCAGGTGAATTCCAGATCCAAGCTCCTGCCAAGGCTTCCCATGGGCTCCAAACTCCTCTGACGTCCAGTGTTCCTGAATGGCTCCCACGTGTGCGCTACCCAGTGGCCAGCCTGGGAGCCACATGAGCTCTCCCAGGTTCGGTTCCCTCGTGCATGTGCGTGCATGCGTGCGTGTGTGTGTGTGCGCGCGCGCGTGCGCACATGCATGCATGCGTGTATGTTCCTCAGACCCGTGCAGCCCTGTCCTCTCAGCAGTCCGGCTGCCTGGTCTCCCCTCCCCTCTTCTAGTGACCCAGCCACATGCTCCCCACAGCTGTGTCCTCACCAGGGACAGGTGGTGGCGAGAGACTAAAGCACCCACGGCTCGCCTACCTCCTGGAACAAAGAGCCCTCCCTCCACGCTGTCCCTGAGG
This sequence comes from Hydrochoerus hydrochaeris, assembly GCA_004027455.1. Lineage (NCBI taxonomy): Eukaryota > Metazoa > Chordata > Mammalia > Rodentia > Hydrochaeridae > Hydrochoerus > Hydrochoerus hydrochaeris. The sequence continues at coordinate 13,477 of PVLA01009302.1, read as the reverse complement.
ATTTGGGTCCCTCCAGCCCCTGCTGCTGCTGTCCGTGGCCAGGATGTGAGGGAATGAGGGAAACAGTGCAAACGAGGCCCCTATCTCTCCCAGCAAACGTGCTGCCCCTACAGCCACCCCCGCAAAGCGCGCAGGACTCCCTCTGTCCTGGGGTGAGGGCCCCTGACCTGGGTCTGGAACTCCCCAGGAAGGAAATCTCAATGAACACTCCTAATCCTGGCTGCCCTCTGCAACCCACTGGCACCATTTCCTGCCCAGCGCCCTGGCACCGTGTGCAGGTCAGGTCTTCTGGCCTTGCTCTCCGGGAAGGTGGGCTATGCCACATCCACACCATTGCGCTGGAACCATATCTGCTCTGCGCAGTTCTGTGAGGTCACACAGCCCACTTCTAAAGTTGGAAGGTCGGAGGAAGATGGGGACCGGTTTCTTGTGGATATCCTAAAATCTGCTCTAGGCCTGCAGCCAGTTCTCCCCGCCAATCACCCTGACCTTGCCCTTCCTTTGATCTGTGATGCCTGAGACCCTCCAAGTACCCCCAAATCCTCAGGACCCAGAAATGAGGAGAAGGACAGCATGCTCAACTCCCCAGATTGCCGCCTTGTGGGCTGTCTAAGGCCTAACAGCTGACTGGAAATTCCAGGCCACCAGAGACATTCCAGTTCCACACAGCCAATAACAGGAGGCTGCCTCCTCACCTCTACCCAAGTGGCAGCGTTTTATCCAGGACACTGCCTGTCCCACTGCTGCCACAGTTGGCGGCCACCTTAGCACCTCCAAGACACTATCTGCTCAATGTGGCTTCCTTGCAATGATGCCAGCTGCCCAAGCCTGGGTCCACGGCATTAGACGTAAAAAAGTCACAAGCTCCACAGATCCAGCCCAACGTCTGGCCTTGGCTCACTTACAGACTTTCACATCTGCTCTTTCACAGCAACCTCCTAAAGGTCTTCAGGCAGCTGGATGCTAGGACCTGGAGTTGGGGTGTGTACAGCCTGGGCGCAGAGTGCCCCATCTGTGCGCAGAAGCCTAAAGTCCTGCTGGGATCCCTCCCAGGGGACATGAGGCAGCGCTCCAGGGAGCTGGGGCTGCTGCACAGGAGAGTGGAGAGGAGGAAAAGGGGTGACCTGGAGGGGCAAGGGAACTCGGTGAAGCTATGGGGCTGGCAGCATCAGAAGTCGGGGCTCAGAACTAACCACTGTACTGAGCAACTGGCCATGGCCTAAAAAAGTCTCAGGAAAATGTGCACAGTGGTAGAAAACCCCCGTGTGATGACTGCCCTCTGCACTCCTTCCCAACATGTGACACACACTGCAATTAATTATTTGTAGAGTTACTGGTAAACCATCCCTCCTGGGCCCATGGCAGACGGTAAACAAGGCCAGGGTCAGTCAGCCTTGCCTGCCCTTCACTGTACTCCAGGGACAGACCTAGTCAGTGGCTCAAAACTATGGCACAAACAAAAGGGCCAAGAATCCAAGAAAGAGGCCTGCCTTTTACCAACAAGCCAGCGTCACACGCCTGCAGAGGGGACCAGAGCCCACAAACCCAGGGAAAGGAGTCCAGTGGCCCGGGCAGCACCGCCCCCATCCTCAACTTCTCCATGTCCCCAGCAGGTACCACTGCACACGTATGCTCTGCAGGGACGGCAATGACCACCCCACACTCCCTTCCTGCACAGCGGGGTGGACAACGGCATTTCCTTACCTGTAGCAGCTGTCAGGCCACAGCTGCAGCCCACCCCAAGTTCTGTTCCCTGTCAGGGGTGAGCCTGAGGGCCAGGTTTCTCACAAACACTGGGCACTCACAGCACTGATGACCACACTTTGAAAACCACGGTTTCAATACAATTCTCTTAGCCGTGATCATTTTTGTTTCCCGAAATCATAATGTTGTAGGACAAACAAGACATAATTTTCAAAATGCATATGATAAGCATCATTTCAACACTTACCAATCCCTGAGCTTCCAGGGCCCACTCCGGGAGTCAGGAGGAGGCCGAGCTGCCCTGTACTGGCCTGGGGGAGCCCAGAGCACTGACTCTGGGCCATTGATGTGCAAGGACCAGGCAGAAATTCGTCATGTACTCTCTCTGCCACAGCCATGGTGTCCCCCGTGCTGGCCAGGACTGGCCCAGGAGGGGGCAGTGTTTGTAGGACAAAGAGGCAGCGGGCTGTGCTGATGGGCTGGACCCTGCTCCCCGGGGTTCAGCAGCTGGCAAACAGCCTGCGGCTGAATCTTCCCATGCCCAACCCTCCATGCGCACCAGGCAGCCTCTTCTCCTTCAGTTTCCTCCCACTTCCTCCATTTTCCAGAGATGAACAGAGTATGGCTCAGGAAGGCTCGGCAGCTTGCTCCAAGTCACAGCCAAACTGGGAAGCGCTGGGTCTGGCACCTGTGGCAGCGACCAACTGAAGCCCAAAGCCTCAGCACAGCAGCAGGTCCCCACTCCGCACCCCACTCAGGCCTGGCCGGCTCGCAGTGGGGCAATGAACTTGAGAGCTGGGTCCCCACTCTTCGTTACTGAAGGCCAAGCAACATGGGCCCCTGCAGGGCCACAGCATGTGTGGCCAGCCACCTACTCCTTTCAACACATCAGAAAAACCTTTTAAGGCCAAGAACGTTATTCATGTTCATGTTAAAATTTAAAAATTAAAAAATAACCACCATGAGACTAAAGAAATTCAGACACAATACAAATGATATTAAGTTATTACTGCCTGGCAAACACAAGGTCCTGAGTTCAATTCCTGATACAAAAGAAGAAAAAAGCCGGATGTGGTGGCACACAGCTGTAATCCCAGCACTAAGGAGGCTGAGGCAGGAGGATCACTGAGTTTGAGGCCAGCCTGGGCTACACAGTGAAACCCTACCTCAAAAAGACCAAGAGTTATTGGAACACTTATGTAGCGTAAGCTTAAGTGTTGGTTTCTTTAAAAACTTTACAACAGAAGAGCTACTTAGTCTCCTAAGAAACCTGTAGCAGAGCTCAGCATAAAACTCACCCCTCCAATAATTCTGCCTATGCCGTGCAGTAAGCCTACACACTGAGTCCAACTCGACATGTGACAATCTCCAAAAATGGACTCCCGCCGGGACTGCAAGGGTGTCTCCCACCTCAGGGAATGGCAGGTGCACTCCCTTCCCGCGTGACTCGCCACGCAGGAGAAACACACTAAGTATGGAACCCCACGCGGTGGGCACCCACGGCAGCAGGCCTCGGCCCACACAGCAGCCAGGCCCGAGAGGGCCGCCTCTGCTCCCAGGGCTCCACCCTACGTCACAGTGCCGAGCCACCCCACGATGAGGCCCCGGCCCAGGGCTCCCACTCTGCCACTGCCCGGCTGTGCGCCAACCCCCCTAGCCACTCGACCTGTGGTAAACCGAGGGCAACAACAGCTCTCAGTCACTGAGGGCCACACTGACTGGACACACAGGCGGGGGCTCCTCTGTGTCAGCCCCCCACCCCAGTTCCCGGCACAGCCTGCACCATGCCCAGAGGGTGCTGGCCCCTCTGCAAACCCAGTGCCGCTCCGGCTTGCTTGCTGACCCGAGGGGGGAGGGGGAGGCCTGGGCAGCTGCAGGCGGTCAGAGGCCAGGCCAGGCACTGAGAGTTGGGGCTTTCAGGCCTGCTCCACTTTCACACAGGCAAAACCACTCAGCCTCAGTGCTCTGCAAGCTGCTGGCATGAGCCCCCCATGAGGGTCGAGGCAGCCTGGCTTGACCCTGAGCCTCTCTGCACTGGGCACCTTTAGAGTTGGGGAGGTACCCTATCAGGCAGAAGCACTTCTACTCCCCATGGGAGAAGCTTCCATATTCAGCATAACAGATAAACACATTTGCAACTGTTACTCAAAAGAATGAGTAAAATAAGTCAAGCCGTAAACATCTAAGGTCGCAGGGCGTGAGCCCTAAGAAATGAACACAGTTCAGTTCATCTGCGTTCCCAGCACAGACCGCGGCGGAGGGCCGCGGCCCGCACACGGCACAGGCTGTCCGGCCCGGCTGTGGCCATGGCCATGACCGTGTCCACACGGCAGTGCAGTGCAGCTGCGTTTGGTCTCGGGTACCTTTTGGATTTTCTTTGAATCTTTCTGAGCATTCTCTCGGAGTGGCACTTTTCCAAATAACTTCCATCCCAAGTCATTTTGTTTGTCAAGTCTTGCATTTTGTTTTCTAGCAAGCAAATTCCTATAGGAAAAAAATAAAAGGGTTAGGGTACTTCTGGCAACACCAGGACAGCAACGCTAGGCAGCCGCGCTACTCTGGTAAAGCTTTCCTGAGAGGCACGGTGGGGTGACACATGTAGGACAGCACTTCAGACTGATTCTGGTACTGAATTATTCAGCAGGAGGCCCTGGCCAGAAATAAACCTTCTGTCATTCAAGTGTCACGTGCACAAAGTGAGGAAATGTATCACACGATACCAAGGGTGCCAGGAAAAGTGAGCTGTGCTGGATGGAAGCCCTGGCTCCAGTGTTCATTAGCTGTGTGACTCTGGACAATAGGTCAACCTCTCTGAGCCTCAGTTTCCCAAGTTTACCAAAGAGATGGCATCCCATGGTCCACAGGTTGAAATCTGAGGTACACAGTGTTTTAAGAGTAAGAGCTGCTTCAAGGTCTAACCTGCACCTCAGTTTACACTATCAGCAGAATAAATCTGTATCATCTACTCTAAGAAAATTCCTGTGCTGGTCACAAAGCCACCTCTCTCAGGAGTATGGACAGCAAAGCTCGGGCTGCAGGGAGCGGGGCACTGAGGTCAGGTGGGGTCAGGGCTGCCCCAAGCTGGGCGGGGAGGAAGCACCCCACCGAGAATGACATCATCACCCAAATAACAAGAGCAGGAGACAGGGCTGAGCATGACAAAGGAGGGGAGGCCCTAGTACCATCCCAGTGCCCACAGGGAGCCAGCGAAAACTAGAAGGTGTCAGCTTGGGGAGCACAGGGTTTTTACAGTTTGAGAACATCTTCCCAAAATTATCAAAGGCAAAAACTCTTCACTTGCTGCTGGAGAAGCCTGGGGTGACCAGGGATGCAGCACCCAGGCCTCAGGGCAGCCACACGGTCTACAGCCCAACAATGCCGATGTCTAGACAGGGCCCGGGGGTCCGCTGCACACGACAAGGAGACTAGCGAGACCGGCAGACACAGCTCGCAGCCCCTGACCCCGTCCTGGCCGTGCAAAAGGGGTGGTGAGGGTTCCTGGGCAGAGGACGCAAGTGGAGGCTGCTTGAAAGCAGCCTGGGACAAGGTTCGGTGCTCTGATGCTGACACTGGCACTGAGGTTCAGCAGCAGAGCAGCCAATGTCCTTGCTCTCAGCATGCTGCTCAGCCACGGGTCAGAGGACACGGCCTCTCCACGGGCCTCTTCTCACGTCCAGAAATAGTGTTCGAGGCAGGGCTGAGGAACATGTGCAAGTCTCTTACAATTTTTCTTTTTTTTTTTTCTTTTGGTCTGTTTGAGACAGGGTCTCGCTATGCAGTTCAGGCTGGCCTAGAACTCACTTTGTAACCCAGGCTGGCCTCGAACTGACAGCGATCTTCTTGCCTCAGCCTCCCGAGTGCTGAGATTACAGGTGTGCATCACCATGCCAGGCCTAAGTTTTTCTTGTAACTTTTCAGTAAGTTTGAAATTATATCAAAATAGGGGCCAGGGGTTTGGCTCAGTGGCATAAGCGCCTGCCTGGCAAGTGTGAGGTCGTGAGTTTGATCCTGGTACCAAAAAAAAAAAAAATGGAAGTTAGGAGAACTTTCAAAGGTCTCACTTTCGAGGTTATAAAGGAATCCATTCCAGCAGGGTTTCGTAGCCCGAGGCACTTTCTATTTACCTTGACAAGAAGTGAACTTTGTGCTCTCAGTGCTCCAAGCCCTCCTGTCTCTGATTTCCTGACAGTGAAGAATTAGGCAATTACAGGCCAGTGAAAGCCTCAGGCGCCCAGGGACCCCGGGAACCTGGTCAGGCACCTAAAACCTGAGTTCCTGGCAAGCTCGGGCCTCTCGGCCTCCCTCTGAAGGAGAAGGGAGCTGGCACAGAGACAAAACGCACAGGGAGGGCAAGGCCAGGAGTCAGGGGCCAACCTTGACCACAGGCGAGCTCTAGGCGGTGACCTCGGGGCAGCGGTCCCTGGACCCTGGGGAGGAGGGAGCAGCAGGAGGTGGGGCTGGGGGAGGTCAGGAGGAGGGGCACCCCACGATGTCCCTGAGGTTGAGTGCTTGTCAGGGGCGGGGGAGGCAGAAAACACTACCTACCTGACCCTCACAGCACTGGCCTCCTTGGTCCTGCACCCCTGTAAGCGGCCAGGAGAGGATGTCCTCTGTCCTCAGAGAAATGTGCTGTGTGGCAACATTGGGGACACACAGCTATTGGCCCACAGGCAGCGTCAGACCCAAGACACAGACCCGGAGCACTGAGCTGGGGCTGCCTACAGACACCAGAGCTCTGCACACTCCAGCGGCCCAAGCTGTCCATACCCGCGGGGCTCCCCAAGAACACGTGGGCTCCAGACCCTGGGTCCTGCCCCACCTGCACAGGCCACCTGGCCTGGGCCTGTCTCCCCTCACCACCCACCCCTTCCCAGGCACCGCTCTCACCCCTCCTGCAGCAGGGGGCAGGGCCAGGGCGAGCAGCTGCAGGCCGGTGAGGGCCAGGTGCAGCGGAGACATGCAGGCAGCACCCCAGCCTGTGGTTATCTCCCTGGGGCTGCTCTGCATGCAAAGAGGGGACCTGGGGTGTGCAAGGCCTGTAACCCCAGCCAGGGCCTCGCGTGCGGGCGGGAGCCAGGCGGGGGCGGGAGCCAGCGCCAGCCCACGGGGCAGGGCCTCGCGGGCGGGCGGGAGCCAGGGGGCTCCCCGACACCCTTGGCAGAACCCTCGGGATGGAAGTTGGCTCTCACCCTCCCTGGCCTCCTGCTCTCCCCAAGTTCCCAGCACCATCACCTGCAGGCCTGACCAGGCAGCAGGGCGGGCAGGAAGCAGACAGGGAACCACAGAGCACTGGGGGCTGGGCTGAGTGGAGAGAGCCCCAGACCTCAGGGAAATCAGCACCCCTCACAGCAAGCGGGAGGTCTGGGCCACCAGCTGCTGTGCCCAGCGCACCTGAGGTGTGGAAGCCTTCACGCCACAGTATGCTGGCTGGCATACTCATGTCATTGTTTAACAATATCACTAACAGAAAGGTTCCTGAGACACTCACAGGGCCCTCTGAGCACAAGGATCATGGCCAGCTCCTTTAAAAAACTAAAAAGCTGCAACACTAGCTGTTTCTGCCACTAAGAAGTGAAATGTTATTGTGCCATTCCTGTCATCATCCTTCAAATCAACAAGACTTCATTACCCAAAAGGCACCCGACTTTCCCACACACCTTTCCTAGCAGCACACTACGGGAATCTGCAGAGGCACCTCACCTGGAGGGGAACCTGAGCAGGTCACAGAGGGAGGAGGGCATGGGGGGAAAAGGGGTGGACAGGCCCCTCCCCTGGGTGCACACAGTGGCAGCTGCCGGGGGTTGGGCATGAGGCCCCAGTGGTCCCTCGGAGGAGGCCCCAGGGCTTCCTCAGGGCGGGCGGAGCAGCTCTGAACCTGGGCCCATCCCTGGCAGCCGTTTCCACCTCCCAGGACTGGGTCCAACCAGCAAGGCCAGGACGACACCTGCTTACTGCTCGGCCTGGCACACAGGTGCAGGGAGCGCCAATGGTGCCAAGGCCTGGACAGGGAATCAAGTGAGACCATCCTCCTCCGAGATTATTTTTGGAGGACCAACAACAACCTGGCCCAGTGAGACAAGAGGAGGCAACCCAGCACCATGGGGAGGGAAAGAAGTCCGGAGGTAAAGTGCATTCTAACAAAGCATTAAAAAGACAGTCCAGCAACATGCGTGTACACACATGTGCATGCAGGCGTGCGTGCGTGTGTATCCTAGAACAACTGAGATCAGCATGCTCCATGGACTCAACCTACCCAGGCCTTCACCTGATACAAAGCAAGTGCGGCTAAGGAAAAGCCATCAGCAGGGCTGGCTCCAGGTTCCAGGCTGTGCCCCAAGGCAGCCATCTGGGCACCATGCTCTGCTGCTGGCCAGACAGACAGGAAGCACAAACTGGCCCTTGGGAGAGCAGAACCTGGCAGTGGGACAGGGTGGCCCACCTTCCAGGGCTCAGCTGGACTCCAAGGAGCTGTGTGGGGCTCCCAACCAGGGGTCAGGGACTCCAGCTCCTAAAAACTGCCAGCAGCCCAGCTCCAAGGCCATGCCTGAGCGGTGCTGTCCCCTTGGAAAAGCAGCAAGAACTGCCATCCCCAGCACAGCACCCTCACCCCGCAGAGGCCAAGCAGACAGCAGGCAAAAGAAGACAGAGCCCTGAGCCAAGGTTCAGGAAGAGGAGCTGGGGCCACGGGCACAGGAATCGCTGCGCTCAGGGGAAGTTTCACCTTCCTGTGCTCAGACATTTCATGGCCCAAACACTTGTTACCTACTCACATGTACGCTGGCCACATCAGCACTGTTCCAGACAGGGGCCACTGCCCCACGGAATCTACTGTAAACATCACCACAGCTGGTGACAGCATTCCCAGGAAAACGGTCCAGGACTAGGTCAGCTCTCAAGGCCACCACCTAGGCCTTCCAGGTCCCCCAGCCTGCCCCTGCAGGTGCCAGGGGACAAGGGAGTCTGCCCCGGCCATGAGTCACTCAGTTTCCTCCCCATGCAAAGCACACAGCCAACAGCTTGTACAAACATACTCCTGCCTGCTCAGCACCCCAAAGGAGGGTAGAGCCCCACAGCATGGAGGGACCCAGGAGAAGACACAGATGAAGACACTTCCCACAGCAACCCTCGTTTCTGCGTCACCTGCATTCCTCGTCTGTAAACAGGGCCAAGCTAACTTCCTCTGAGGGCCACCGTGAGGCTCTGCAGGGTCACAGGCAAGCTGCCCGCTTGTGCACACCCTCAGTGCCCAGCCGGCTCTGTCAGGACTGCATGGAGCTGTCCGAAGAGACAACACACCAGCAGCCCATGTGTCCTGCTGACACCAGGGCTATACTGTAAACTGTTACTTGTTGAACAGTTTTAAAATCTGGAAATCACAGAAGAAGCTGGGTTGTTGGTTTCTCTTGAAATATCAGAGCAGCTGGGCAAGGTGGCACACACCTGCAAGCCAGCACACAGGAGGCTGAGACAGGAGGACCTTTGCAAGCTCAAAGCCAGTTTGGCTTACAAAGTGAGTTTAAAGCCAGCCTGAACTGCATAATGAAATCTTGCCTCAGAAACACACACAAAAAGAAAGAAAGAAAGCAAGAAAGCAAGCAAGAAAGAAAGAAAACAAAAATAGAAATATCAGAGCATGCCGCCTGGGCCTGTGTTCCAGCAGGCCTGCAGCCACCTGGAACAGCAGCCTGGGGTTGGGGGTGCTCTGCCCCACAGCCCCTCCCCTCCCACCCACCCCACTGGCAGCTTCAGCATTCCCAGCACCTGGCTAAAGAGACTGGTCTGGGTTTTGGTGTCCTTGAAGGTTATACAGTTTGGGGGATCATCTTTCAGAAAAAAAAAACTTAATTAGAAACACAAAATTAGAGACACATGGGGAGTCCTGGCAGCAGAACACCCTTAAATCCAGCCCCGTCTTCCACAGGTGCAACCCAGGGCCATCCGAGCTATGCTGCGCTGACAGGCGACACCTCTCCAGCAAGAGCCTGTGGCCCGAGTCCCGGTCGGTGCCCAGACCAGAGCCCCTGGGGCCCAGGAAGTGCATCCTCTCCCCGCACACTGGCACTTTTGCCCCTCTGACCTGACTTTGGGAAATTAGTAACACTCACCAGAACGTGGTTTTGGGAGCAAAGAAACACTCGCTGACAACAGGGCACTGTGCAGTGCTAGTGGGTCCCCACTGCCAGGGCTCCACAGCGCCTGCCCTGAGAGGTCCCCCCATACAGCAGGGCTGTGGCCTGATGTCACACACAGGCCCCTGGGGCCACTCCATGTCCTGGCTCTGGGGCGCAGGCCACCCCTGCCCCGGAGCCCTCGGGCATACGGAATGAAAGCTTTCTGCGGATTCTCCCTAGGAGTCACATGAGAATTACTGCTGGACATTTAAACAGAGGCGGCTGGGACTCAGAGAGACTGCAGAGACCCCTCGGCATCACCCACTACACCCTGCAGCCTGGTGGAACAGGTTCCGCAGGCCACAGACACCCGGGGTTTCTCTCAGCTTGGAGCCTAGAAGTAGCCAGGTGTCCTCCTCCTGGGGGGTGGGGCACTGAGCTTGCTGGTCAGCCAGCAGTCATTCGGCCTTCTCCTCTCCACAGCAGAAACTGCAGGGAGTTCTGGCACCCACGTGCCTGGAAGCCACCTGAGTTGCCGGCTCAGGAGCCATGTTCTCTGCTGCCCCGAGTCACAGCCACCCGTGCAGGGCACCATCCTGTGCCCGGGACTGTACCGGGCACTCGGCACAGGTTCCCAACTGCCCGAAGGGAAGCACTGCCCCCAGCATGGCCAGGTGACAGGAAGAGACCAGGGAACCCCTCCTGGGGCAGGAGGCAGGGCTGCGGCTGGGATGGCCCAGGCCCCTCATCGGAGTCTCCACACCGAGCCATGCACTCGTGCTCACACTGGCTCTGACTTCTCTTTGGGGATACAAGGAAATAAAGGCCACACACTCCAGCTGTCACAGACACAAACCAGACAAAGCCTGGTTCACAGAGCCGGGCTCCCGGTGGCAAAGATGATCTGACCTTTGGGAAACAAGAAGAAAGCCCCTGAGGTTTGGGCACTGCGGTGTAAGCGTCAGACACCTGCACGTCATCCCTGGCCCAGAGCTCCCCGCACACAGCAGACCCTGCCAGACACATGAAACCCGTCCCTTCAAACAGGGACGCCAGGGGTGAACTGTCTCAAAGCCCAGCAAATGAGAAAACTTGCGGCACACATCCTATCCAAGAAAGGGGGGCAGCGGCACCCACCTATCCGAGAACAGAAGTGCAGGCCATGGGGTCCGATGGTGCCCACACAGCCCCGCAGGGCCAGCCACACAAGCACCGGCCCTGCCCGTGCCACATTCCTGGCAAGCCACAGCTCCAGGGACAAGCACGGTGCCTTCCCCACCCGTGTGGGAGGGGAGGGGCAACTGGAAAGGCAGCCCAGCCGGCTCGTGCGGGCTCCAGTCACAGGCAGGCTGCGGGTGGGCAGGCGGCCAGAGCCTGGACAGCTGAGTACCTGCCTCCCAGGCCAGACCACAGCGGGCGAGCAGCCACAAACCCACGGCACTTCTGACAGGGAAGCAGGAAAGTGTCCTGCCAAGTGCCATCCAGGCAGGGCCACGCTGTGACACACACCGCACCAGCAGGTCCCCAGCACGCCCCTGCTCACAATCAAATTCTATTTTCAAAGACAAAACCACACCGAACCTGGCAGCAGTGACCACAGGTTGGTGTCATCATCCCGTCACGTACTGAGATCAGCCCTAGCCAGTCGATCTCCCACGAGGGCATCTTCCTCACAGCGTCTCCCTGTCCTGTGACAAGGGACACCCACGTCTATGTCCACCATCAGCGAGGCCACATCTGGGACAGGAAGGCGAGGGGCAAAGAGGGGAGTTACTCAGACCTTGCCTGCTTTTGAACAGCTTGAAAAATAAAATCAAGCATGTATTACTTTACAGTAAAAAATAAGACGAGCAGGTAGAAGATGTGGCCTGCACAGGAGGGGCCTGCGTGCCCTGTCTGCACCCCGGGTGTGGGACAGCCGAAGGCCCACCAGCATGTGTCCTCAGCAGCTGTGGCAAGCCCTGGGAGGCTGAGGGGTGGCTCTGACACCCAGGGTTCAGGATCCTCTGGGACAGCAGCCCCATGCTTCCCACCGCTGACCCGGCTGCCCTGCCAGGTCACCACCAAGGAGCCAACCCAGTCGGGTTCCTTGCTCAGCACGAGGCCCAGGCCAGGCCTGGCCTCCCCGGCCCCTCCTCCTTCCTTAGCTTAGCACCAGGGCCCTCTTGGGGCCCCTGCTCCCCAAACTCTTCCTCAGCCCTGAAAGTCCCTTCTGTGTATCACCCCTCAACTACAACTGCCACGGCACCACGACTGCACACCCCTCACTCCAAACTTCACAAAGAAGTCTGCGGGACAGACGGCCCCACTGGTGGGCAACCCTTCCAAAGACCGAGGGAAAAACGCCCTGGCTGGCGTCCTTTACTGAGAAAACTCAGTCAACCAGGACCCCCTGGCATGCAGTGCGGGAAGGGATGGCCCCATTTTTGAGATCCTTTTTGTTCTGAGAATTTTTATTCCTTTTATGTCAGATACAATAAAACTGACACTTGTGGTGAGTGTTTTAACACATCCATAAGTTCATCCAGCTGCAGGAGAAAAGCCCTACAGGAACCTGGAAAACAAGGGGAACACTCTGCACCCCACTAAGAGCAGCCCGAGTGAGCATGGCAGCAAAGAAAAGGAGAAGCACAGCACGACAGTCCTGACCCAGTGCCAGCAAAGCACTGCTCTAAGACCGCAAAGTCAGCCTAACGGGATTTTAGACGTTATTTCCAAACAAAATAAAGGACAAAAACGTAACCTTCTAAGGACACAGAAAAAGGCACCTGACAAAATGGAAAACAGCAGTAATTTTTTTAAAAACCTTAACACCAGGGATAAAAAGGAACATCCTCAACCTGGTGAGAGTACCCAGTGAAAAGCAAGGTGTCTGCACAGCTGTGGGAGGCGCTTCCAGGGCCACCCGCAGCCAGCGCCACTCGGCACAGCACTGCACGGCAGGAAAAGAACAAGGCACGGCAGGACTGAAGACACCAACTCACTCACAGCTGGCAAGTTCTCCCTCCACAAAAACCCACAAGAGCCCACAGACACCTGCCGGGACACCTGAACTCTGCCAGACCGCAGCCCTGAGGCTCTGTGCCCGGAGCTGATGCGACGGCACCCCACCCTGATGGACGGCACCCCACCTGTGACCACCATCAAGGAGTGCAGAGCAAGACCACCCAAACTAACAGGACCTTCAAATACGTTTAATGAAAAAAACACAAGACCTTTACACAGGAAAAGGACTATAAAACACTGTGATTAAATGAGAAGAAAGCCTAAATCAATAGAGGAACTACCACAGCTAAGAATCAAAAGCCTTCGAAGTAAAAATTTCACTGTATGGTCAGTGAAATCAACAAAGTGCCAGAGGCTTTCTTCCTTAAAACTGTCAAACTGAGGCCGGGCTTGGGGCGCACACCTGTAACCCAGGCACTCAGGAGGCTGAGGTAGGAGGATGGCTGTGAGTTCAAGGCCAGCCTGGGCTACACAAAAATACCATGTCTCAAAAAAAAGAAAAAGAAACACCAAAAAAACCAGCTGTCAAAATGCACAGCTGGAATTCCCATGGAAATGAAGGGTCTAGGGCTGGCCATGCCGACCTGACAGAGGACAAAGAAGCCGGCAGGCACCGAGACATTAGACACCCAGAGGAATCAGAAGATCACTAGGAG